>LDEV01001443.1:0-66019 GCA_001014755.1 Blastomyces silverae | reverse complement strand
GGGTGGGAAGAAGCGTGGAGGGGGTGGTGGTCCTGGAAAAGGTCCTGGGGGTACTGGTTCCGGCGGGGGTGGCGGTTCGAAAGTTATCGATGGTGGTATACAGAAGAAGCAAGGGAAGACGAAGGGGGGTTTGAGGGTTCTTGGGTAATAGGCTTGTACCCCGATTTCTTTCTTTGGTTCGGCTACTTTCTTTGTCATTGATACCTGGCGAATTTGAATCTAATCTGTGGTGCTTTACGTGTTCTTTTTATGTGTTCTTTAAGTTTCCTGCTTCCTTTTTATTGCTGTTTTCTCCCTCGCTGGTCTCTCAGGCGTTGCTGTAATTTTTTGGGGGTTTCAAATGGTCGCTAAAAGCGAACGGTGTTTTGTTCTACTATTACTCTTCTTTCTCTGCAAGAAAGCCATGTCTCAATATTTCTGCCATCCGTCATATATAACCTATCACATACACATTATTACTTCTTTCCCTCCTTTGACTGCAGATGCTATATAATGCTACTACTACCTGTAAATAGCTAAAGCCGTCAGGTCTGGATCTAAAGAAGTTTCCGGGAAGAGGCTAGAAATTTAACTAATGGTTTTGAGACCTCCCGTTGGCGCCCACCTAACCAAACCACCTTATGCAGTTTGGAGATAATAGCTCACATTCATGGATAGGTGGTAGCTTCCTAATCCGCACGAAAGGATAGGTTAGACCCATACATAACAAGCTCAGAGAAAGCGTCTATCGGCATCTGGTGAACACCCGCAAGGGATTTTTAGCAGAATGTTCGAGCTAAACTTTGTCTGGCTTGAGAAGTAACTATCATAATATATAACTTAAGCGTCAGGGGGGGCGCTGAAACTTAGCTACGCTGTACGTGAGTTACGATTTCGATTAATTAACCGATTATTCCCTACTGGGAGATGTGCTTTGTAGAACACTTGGGCAAAAGAGCTCGATCACCACCAGGCTAATTAGTAGTTAAGGGGCCGAACCATTCCATACATCAACATGCTTTACATGAAAATGTCACGTATGGCAGACCATATATCTCCATGAAAGGATATGAGCCAAAAGTCAGAAAGCATGTCTTTGTTAAATAAGAATAAATTGATGATAAGGAAAATGTTTAAAGATTCGAGAAGAAAAAAAAAAGCGATGATTTGGATAATGTAATCGCCAAAAATCACAAGTATAAGTATGAGTAGCTGCGTGGAATGAATATGCCAACATACCTTGGAAGTATAATAAAAGCCTGAGATGATAAACGACTGAGAGAGTAGGCGCTGGTTCTCAAATGTTTCAAACTGCTTGGGGTGCGTGTTGAACCTTGGATAAGGAGTTGAAATGGGGCATAATATGCCAAAAAAAAAGAATCAAGTGCGTGCTAAAAGTCTGGTTAGATATCTGCGTCCTTGCCGTCAGTAACTACTTTCTTTTCGCTCCCAGCCGGGAAAAACAGGGGAACTTGAGTCTGACGGTCGGCGACTGGTGTCAAGCTTGTTCTGCATATATATACCTATATCCGGGCGTGACCGATCGGGTTGAGGAAAGTCGTCTGGTAGCAATGGACTACCCGAAGCGGGCTGCCGATTAGCAGTGGCTTATTCTGTGATCGTTCTGCCGATATGTTAGAAACAAAATATATCAAGGAAAATATCGGGCCAGGTGAAATTTTGCACTTACTTCGTGTAGGCGAATCCATGCGTGCGAACGTGAACATTCGTCGTTTTGCAGGCGGGGCCTCTGGGGGGACGTCAGTCGTTTCTGACCTTGCTCGTTTTGAGCCGGCTCGAACTTTATCGTCTGCATCGCCTTCACGAGAAGAGGAGAGCGAGTAGTTGTTATCATTGGGTGGGGGACTAGCAGGAGCGGTTATACCCAGCTGCTTTTCTGGACGTACCCGTTCAGTCATGCAAGGCGGAGTGGGCGCCATATGTTTACAGAAGCGTGGGTATTCACAGTCATCCATGCACCCAGATTCCCACTCTTCCTCTGCACCTTGTCCCTGCCTCCATTGTTTCTGCCAAGCCCTCATATTCTCCCAGCCGGTATAATCGAAGATATTTCCGCATATTTTCCAGCCTTGCCTCTTATACTTGCGTTGCCTATTCCTCTTCGATAGGAAATTCCGACAGAGATAGTGCCCATCGTAGAGGCAGCGAGTGGTCGCCCCGAGGGAGTAATTGTCGTAACACTTGTGGCATGTCCACATCCACGGTTTTGGGGTCGGCGGAGTTGCTGGTTGCTGATCACCATCGGCATCCTCTGGGGCTTCCCAGGTGCTGGCAGGTATTGAAATGTGGCTCTGTTGTGGAGATGAACAAGCACTTACGATCGGTGATTCAGTGCTTCTGTTTGAGGCAGGACTGTTGCAAGTCGATTGAATAGTATTCTCGACGTCGGGAGAGTCTTGGGAGTTGGAGTCCATGATTACCAAACTGAAACGGCAGCAAGGTAGTTTCAAAGAGGAAATGTTTTCTCACCTGTGAAGATTTGTTATAACAACCTAGTATTTAGGAATATGAGTTTCAACAAAGACCTTTATAGGCAAGGGAGCTTCTGGAAATATATATCAATGCCTAAGGGCTGGGTATTGCCGAAAGGAGGTATCCGGCAAAATGCGAACGCCAAAGACGAGTTTCACAGGAAACAAAATCTTCCACATCGGGGGAAGAAACCGATGTTTTGATCATTGTAAATAGGGACCGAGAGGATAGATTGGTGAATTCTAAACCTCACGAATTGCTTCCACCCAACCCAGGAATAAAACAAAAATCCACTAAAAAAGTATACATCTTGTGGGAAATCTGAAATATGAAATGAGTGTACCATTTCATAGAATCCAAGAGCTGGGAACTAGGGCCTGATACTAGGGGTGCAACAAAGCTCATTGTTCTCAGGCCCAGACAGAAACATCAAAACATGCAAAGAGCAGACACAATCATTCATGAAACAAGACAACAAAAATTCAAGTGAGAATCAAGCTCTAGCTTCAGTTCTCAGGATGAACAGAAGTCACCACATTGTACAGTAGAAAAACTGGAATACACAGTATTCCATTGTGGTTTTTCAAAGAAAGGTAAACCCATCTCAGTAAATGTGAGTTCTGGATCTGGACATCAGAATATAGTAATAGCACACAATGCTGTAATCATCCAATATGGCTTTCTGCACACCGCGGTACCTTGTGCCTTTGACATAAGAGACAGAAATATCATCATATTGGAGCCAAGAGAGGACGAAGCGTCCATGGCTGTTGAAACGCCTTGAAGGATTTGGGCAACAAAAGCGGATTAGAAAACTTCAAGATTGGTCGAATCGTGATTAACTTGATACTGGCTTGCTGAGGCACAACCCAACTATGGAAGATATATAAATGTTCCGCGGTTGAAGGAGAATGAGGGTCTGATCTTGAGGCTGCACTGGACGTCGACTGGGGAGTCGATGAGGGTTTTGGCTGCGAGGATTTTTGATAGAGCTTATCGCACGTGACCTGCCTCGTCCCGCGCAAAAAAATGGAGGCAACGCCTTAACACAATCTTGTTCGGATGACTCAAGGCCCTTTTTTTACCTGCACCCCAAGACGGAGTTACGATATCCTTGGTCGCGTTTTATTATCATTTGAATTGTGCGGCAAACATTTTGAGTGACGTTCATATCTGATCTGCCATCACTCATTCGCATTGCCCCGCAAGTCAAAATGGCTACCCCGCCTCCTAATGCGGCGGAGGTCGTAGTCCCCGTACACGATGGCGAGAAGAAAGAGGCCACTGAGCAACAGATTGACCCTTGGAATGTTCAAGCTGGGCATGACGCTCAAGGAAATGCTCTTGCTATTGACTATCTTGCGCTTTCACAGTGGGTCCAACCCCTCTGCGTCGCTTGGGAGATTTAGAATCTGACACGTCGGGCACAGGAAATGGGCGACCAAATTAATAGACGACGAGCTCCTCCAACGCTTCGAGCGTCTTACTGGCCACAAACCCCATCGCTGGCTGAGGCGCGGCCTTTTCTTTTCGCATCGCGATTTCGACAATATCCTCAACAAGTACGAGCGGGGGGAGCCCTTCTTCATGTATACGGGGAGAGGCCCTTCAACGGATGCGCTACATTTGGGTCACACGATCCCTTTTTCGTTCACGAAATGGCTACAGGATGTATTTGATGTTCCGTTGGGTATGTTGAAAGATATGGACGATGTTATTTTAACGTACTAGTTTTGCTTGCTCGTGGGACTAGGCTGACCTTTCATAGTGATTATGCTTACAGGTGAGCAGCGTACATAGTCCACATTTTCCGAGGTCTATGTTGACAGTCGAAGACGATGAAAAGGCCCTTTTTAAGGACAATCTCACATTCGAAGATACCTATAAGTTCGGGTTGCAGAACGCGAAGGATATCATCGCTTGCGGTTTTGACCTGAAGAAGACTTTTATATTCAGTGATCTGGATTATGTCAAAGGTCACTTTTTGATGAACGTTTGGGAATTCTCGAAACTCGTAACGTTTAACCAAGTTCGAGGAGCTTTTGGGTTTAATGAGAGGTTAGCACTATTAGGCCCCTGTTTGCGGGTGATGCAGGAGAATTGAGGGAACGGGAGAGGGCATTGTCAGAGCGAGGAATTGTCCTATCGGGCGGTATGGCTAAATCAGTAGCTACGCCAGATTCACTCCTGCTATTCCTCTCCCTTTTTCTCTTCTCTTCGCGCTTCTCCAATTGCTCTATCTATAATTGTCGCTAACACTTTACAGCACAAATATCGGCCGGATAATGTTCCCAGCAGTGCAATGGTATGTTATTCACTCTTAAAAGGCATGTATTCAGCTGACCGCGAGATAGTGCCGCTGCATTCGCAACGTCATATCCGGAGATCTGGTCTGATAACCCCCCCGCTCTGAGGACGAAAGACATAGGCAAAATCCCTTGTTTGATTCCTATGGCTATTGATCAAGATCCATATTTCCGACTCGTCCGCGACAATGCTTCTCGTATGCGATTTCCAGGGCCAAAGCCGGCTCTGATACATTCTAAATTCCTTACGGCTCTGCAAGGTATTGGAGGGAAAATGAGCGCAAGCGACCCTAAGTAAGAAGATGCAACTCCCTTAAGTAACGCTGAATTGGATTGCAACTTACACCTCTGCGCATAGTTCTGCGATTTTCATGACGGATACACCAAACCAAATCAAGGTTCGATTGATTCTTTCCTATGGCACACCTGATTAGTATTGCTTACTCGTTCACTTTGCAGAAAAAAATCACGAGGCATGCATTTAGTGGAGGCCGAGACAGCATAGAAGAGCACAGACGGCTAGGCGGCAATCCTGACGTTGATGTTTCGTTCCAATGTGAGTAACTGTCTTTTACTGCAGTTTCATTAGCTAAATTGATTGCCTCTGACTAAACACCTTGAATAGACCTCTCGTACTTTGAAGAAGATGACGAAAAGCTCAAGAAGATTGAGGAAGGTTACCGGAAGGGAGAGATCCTCACTGGCGAGCTGAAGATGATGGCCATCACTTTACTACAAGAGTATGTGGCAGAGTTCCAGGAGCGGAGAAAGCTTGTTACGGATGAGCTTTTGAAGCAATACATGACTCCCCGGAAGCTGGAATGGAAGGGAAATCCCAATCCGAAGCCCAAAGAGGTCAAGCCGAAGGAATCAAAACCGAAGGAGCCCAAGGGAAAGAAGGAAGCGAAGAAGCCCCAAGACAACAATTAACAGGAAATAAAGTTCGAGATATCTATCGATATGGTTGGTAGATTAGATGCAGGTTCTCGGGTTTGGATGTAAATATTAGTGTTTACATCCAATAACTACACCTATCTATATCTAGATATAGAAATATAGAATAGATAAAAGTTACTGACCACGTAAAATCCTCATGATTTGTTAGATTTAGCAACGTAAGCATAATAGCGATGTTTTTGACTAGGTCTAGATTATCCATTATGGTTTTGCTCCTCCATCTTTAAGATATTCAGTTACACGCTAAAACTCATCAGGATAATGGCCATACGGCAGCCAATTATCCAAAAAAAGACATTGATGGTGTATCTCCCTTTAGTGATTGTGGTGTGCGCCTACTCGCAGATGCACTCTATATTTCGACTCCGCTTCAATTCATTCTTTATTTTACCGCGAAATCTAGAGTTATCTTTTTTTGGTCCTTCCGCATCCGCTCGACTGGGATATATAGAGCCAGGGGAGGCAAGGTGATTCTGGGCTATTTGCGGGGTCATTGTGCATCGGGTCAACTGAATAAAAATTGAAATAGTATGGAGAAATATAATTGCATTGAAGGACAAGAATACTAGTACTAATATGCTTCAGCATGAAATTGTCTTTAGTCATGAGCTAAAATATTCGGCAACATCTGTGTATCACCCCGAGCCCATTGCAAAGATGACGGGAACGTGCCGCTGTAAAATCAAAGATGTTTGTCTGCATTTTGGCTTAGTTTCCCAGGCGGTACAACCAGGGACGTCCAGAAAACCTTATCGAAGAGCCGCAACGGACCCGAAAAGCCTAAAACTCTAAATGCACACCTCCACATTACGTCAGCCGGCTGATGCCCCACCTTTAGGCCCACTAAACCATGAACAGCCTAGCGTCAGTCGCTGTGGCTGGGAGATTCCTTCCCCAAATGTTGTTGGACCAGCCACAGATTTACTTCCAAGATTTGTTGGACTGTCCGTCAAGGAATTAATGGCAGGGGCTGGGGGGAGGGTCAGAGGATGATATATTATGCCGGGAGGGGAGGTCTTTTTCACTTTTTTTTTTTCTCATTTTACTCTTTTACTTTATGTCTCTCCTCGTGCCTGCCTCTGCTTCCTGGACATAGTGTTTTCTGCATTTCGTTCAGTATATACATAGTTACCATACTGTTTTACCAGCTGATTGCACATCGCCTTAAGTACTGTTGTGATTTTTCTCTCTCTTTTGATACATTATTATTCCTTGCGACCTTTTCTTCTATTTGTTAATAGGAAGTGTACATGCCATTTACAATTTTGAAGTAAGTCAAACTCTCATCCGTTTGTTTTCCCCTCTAATTTCAGCTATATTATCCGATCAGTTTCTTGTTCTGGGTGCATACGATGAAGATGTCAAACATGTATTACATGCCCGACGATGTAAAGGGTATAGCCTGACAATGGAAGCAAAGTATGTTAGCTGACAGATAACTCCCGCGCAGAAAACTTTCCTTCGCATATATATAATCTCCAGGAGACGATAACAGCTATCCTACATCTCAGTTCCAATATTTGCAACTCTCGTCTTCCAAAAACTTTTAATCCATAAAGCATTATTTATTGGACCTCGAAAAACCGACCATCAAGTTCTCCGCTCCATAGATCTCCAAAGAGGATAAAAAGCTCCTCCGCCCTCGCCCTCCTCCCTGTCGTACCACATCTGTTTTCGCCGCACCTCGATACGAAGAAGCAAAGACGACAAGCGCCAAAACAATGGTTAAGAAAAATATAGCCATCGCTATTATCCTGATAATTTTCTTCATACTTGTCGGGCTAGTCTGCTTCATAATCTACGCCATTAAGAACCGCATCCTCTTTTTCGGCAAGCAGAGGGCCCTCGACGAAGAGGACGGAGAGTGATAAATGGATCAACCTATATATTTATATATCTCCCCTCTGTTCCAAATCTAAAGGTTGTTGACTGGGGTGGGAGAAAGGAGCAAAAATATCGTGGAAGTTGACGTCTCCATGAGGGAGGCTCGATCGATTGCGTGCCTTCCCCTTTCCATTGCCGAATTTTTCTCGTTTGTTTTTTCGTCGCCGTGTGAGTGGAACGATTCTGGGATATATACGACATTTCAGTTATATACGCTTCACTGATACCCTGAGGAGAGTTGAGCGGAGTGACTGTGAAGTTTGTCATTAATAATCCTCTCCGACTCTTCTCCAGGTGTCCCTCCCTATTCATCGACCCGGAGCCATGGGGTTCAAATCACGCCCTTGCACGTCGCTATATATGCCGTCCCCTACGGGGATCACCGGGGTTGATTTGAATATGATGTGTATACTCCCGCCTATATCCATACGAGTTATACCCCTTGCCTATTCGTCCCGAAATAGTGGTCCGTCGACGAAAACGAAACGAAACGAAACGAATGAATTGAAACGAAACGGGCTCAGACCATTTATCGAATATTGATGTCATGTTGTTTGTCTATATCTTGCATTTTCACGCACTACACGATGCCTGCGCCCTCCCTCCCCAAACCTCCTCAGATGTTTATACACGCAAGGAGGAATTTCTTACTGGATGCTATTTTAATGATTACGGTAAACGGGCTTCGGTTTTGGATTAGATTTATGATTTTCCCCGCGAGCGCTTGAAATGAAGAAAACGACCATATAGAATGACTGGCACTGGAGCTTTGGAGGCGTTTCATTGGTTATGTATGTACATATATGTATAGGTTTTTTGGTGTTCGTTTGGTTTTATTTTTCCATCCTTTTGAAATGATTTTGAGACATATATATATATCAATAACTTGTCTACTGTTTACGTTGATTTCTGCAAGACCGTGAATAAATATATGAAATTCTGCCCAGGTGTTCGAAAGACGGCAGATTCAGGGATAAACCGTGGGGCAAATTCGGGTTCATGTAGGCTGTCGAAGTGTGGGTATCAGAGCAGAAGCAATGCTGAACGCGTAAGGGATTTGCATCTCGCACAGACAAGCAGCGGAGCTTCGTTTCTCACCCCCGATCAGGGATATAAACACTTTTGGTCTCTGCTCATAAAGTAATCGCTCTCACTTTGTATGTACAGTATATGCATATGTAGTAGTGTGAGAAAATGAACAAAATAGCCAAGTACACAAATATCAACAAGACTAGAATACAAAGTATTGGACAGAGCTGGAAAAGAACACTGTTTGGCTGGCAAGATGTGGGGATCATGAAACATACAACGTAGTTGTCTGCTGCTGAGCTGGAGAAGCGCAGCCCCTTCATGTGCTTCTCTTTGCACTGCCACAGTGTTCACCTTAACCCCTTGGCAGGTTAGTTTGAGGGGAGAGTAGAGGGGGGAGTAAACTCTCGCTCCCAGACTCCATTTAAAAATCGAAGGGTTTATGAACTTCAAGAAAGGTAGGAGGGGGGATATGTGCACTGAGGTTGATATAAAACAAGAAGTTAGAGGCCCGGAATAAAAAAGACATGCAAATATATACGAAAAATGAAAAAAGGCGTACAGTACATGAATCCAACCGTATGTACCCAATGTTTGTGTATATATAATGTCAGACTGGTAAAAAAAGAAGTATATGCCAAAATAGCAAATGACTAGGCAATAATGACAACAAATGCTCGCTTGCTTTCCTTCTTTGCTAGATTCATTTCCCCCATTTTTCCATGGGTAAACGGTGCCAAATAGTCAAAAAAGAAAAGAGACAAAATATATAGGAAAAGTTAACAATGCATCACTTGCCAAAGCTCAATCCTGATTGAGCAATATCTGGGACACCATCATATCAGAATCATTCAAGAGGGAAGAAGGGTAGATTCGGGAAAAATGGAAGGAGGAAATCTATCATGATAAAAATCAAATATATGCTTAAAAAAAATTAAATACTACAATTGAAAGAAAGGGCCTTTCGCTTAAGGCTGATTTATTTATTTGCCTGCTGCTGCTGCTGCCGTTGTTGCTGCGAGCAAGCCCCCATTAACATCTCCAGCCCATTAGTATGGCCGTTGCGAGTAGTCGCGGTATTATTATTGCTAGTATTTTTGTTGCTCGCCGCCTCGTTTTTGCTGGTAGTATTGTTGTTATGATTGATATATGAGTGTTTCTGTTCCTCTGGGCCAGCACCTGTTCGGGATATCGGGTCCGTCGTAGCTGTGTTGTCGGCGGGTTCATTTATGTTATTATGATAACCACGATAGGGAGGAAGACGGGGTTTGTCATTGTTCGGTCCAAGGGGGCTGGATTTGGACTTCAGGGCCGGAGACGTGTCTGTTACTGTTGAGGGGGTTGATGGGTATGTGGAGCGGGATGGGTGAGTCTGTTGTGAATTATATTCCGTTGAGGATGGTGGTGGTAGTGGTGGGTTCAGGGTACGGTTGGTAGTGTCTGCCTTTTCATCAATTTGTTGAGTGGGGTGTTGGGGGCGACTGTTGTGACTCGTACGTTGTCGTTTGGGAGGCCGGAAGGGCTCGTCAGTCCGGTTTGGATCGCGCGTTTGGTAGGGAGCGGGGTGCGCACTGGTTGCGGCGAAGCTTTGGTTGGAGGAAGGATCAGGAGTGACTGGTAAATTTCGCTGAGGGGGGGAGTGTTTCGTGTTATAGTGGTGTTGGGAGTAGTGAACGATTGCGCTGTTGGACCCGCTCCTAGGGTAATCAATATTGGTGCTGGTGCTATTGTTGCGAGGGGAGTTATTAGAGTCCGGGAATATGCTTGGGACCGCCCCTGAACCAGCCCTGCCCATGCTCTTATCATGCATGACCACCCGTTTCCATTTCGCGACTACATTGTCGTAGTCCCACCGCGAAGAATCTACACTGTTCAAGTTGCTGTCTTCAGCCAGCGCTCTGGACACCATCCGTGGAATGGGTAGCATCTCTGGGGGAAATATGGCGAATTCCCGGGGCCACTGGCAATTCTCCAGCCTCTCAATCTGTGCTTGTAGCTGATTCACTTCTTGCTGCGTCCGCGCTAGCTGTTTTTCGACTTCCTCACGCCTCTCCTTTTCTCGCGCAAACGCACGGGTAGTCTCCATTCGCCAGATATCAGTTCGAGCATCCGGTGGCAAAGATATCCAATGGTTGAACGAGAGTTCGAGGTGTCTGATGGCCATTTCTTCATGCTGTTGTGCGGACCTCTCAATCATTCCCGGGTCCCATGTTCGTGGGCTACCTGCATTCGAGCCCCCGGTTCCTTGGTAAGCAGATGAAGCTACAGCTGCCAACTGATTAGACTTCCACTGCTGTATCTGCACTAGCATCGCCTGTTTTATAATGTCGCGTTTGTCTATGCCTGGAGGTTCTAAGGGGAAGGAGGTCGGGGTTGGAAATGGGTGGGTCGAAAATAGGCTGGGAGGAGGGGGGAGTATATGGAGACAAAGGGCCGGAAACGTTTGACGTTGAAGATCGAAGTCAAAGGGATTCATCCGTGATTCGGTCCTTGTACTTTAATAATATGCAACGAATTATGGATGCAGTGTAAGTTACAGATATACAGGAGCGTAGGATGAGAATAAATCAGAGAGCAACGCGCAAGGACATTTACAACTCACACTGCCGCTTTCACATTGTCCAATACTTCCCTCAGCGCCAGCTCCAAAGCTCTCGTAGTCTCAGGGCCATTTTTATCCGACGGTCGTGCCGAATAGTCAATACCCGTGGCGGGCACTCGCAGCTGCGAGACCTGCGAGGTATTCGGGATATCATTGATTACACCCGTGGAGTGCCACGTGGGTTGATTAAGCAGCACCTGGAACCCAGTCCTACCTGTTTTGCCATTCAGTCGCGGGCCACTTTCGCTCTTGGATTCAGTGCCAGAAGCTTTGGGCGTCGTTGACGGGGAAGCAGCAACATCGGGACTCTCCCGCTTTGCGCTCGAGTTACGCGCCGTTCGCCGCGTGATGCTACTGCGCAGACGTCGGATCTCCTCCACATCATGTATACCATCCGGCTTCTTTTTGAACAGGTACTGGTCAAGATGACGGCCGAGAGAGGAGGAGGTGAAGGGTTGATGGCAGTACTGGCACTGCTTGTCCTTGAGGGCGGGGGGTTTTGAGCCAGCTTGGCTGTGGCCCTCTTCACCGACGGTGGACCCTTCGGGAGTACCTGTCGGAGCGGAGACGGATTCGTTCATAGCTGGTGGCGCGATGTTTCCACACTGTTATGTGCCACGGACGGGACTTAGGGTCCAATTACCAGATTCTCCGTTTTTGGTTGGGATGAATATTTATAGGGGAGGCTTTAATGAAGGTGGGAAGTTGCCTGGAACGAGAAAAACGAAACCTGAAGAGTCCGAGCACGACGAAGAAAGAGAGTGCGACAGGATGAATGCCGGTCAACGAAAGGAAAGTGAGGGCAAGTGATTAATTTCAAGGAGCGGTAAACAGACTGACAGACAGAGGGCAGCCTCGCGTGCGGCACTCTTCTGTCCACGGCCGTTGGGGGAGGTTGGTCGGAAGAAAAAAGTCGAGATAGATAGGCAGCGGCCTCATTGGAGGGCGCGGTACGTGCTGCGAAGTAGATCTTTGCTAGCAGGTCGAGGTTCCTTATTAGTTAGGTCGCTAGGGGCTGTGCTTTGGTCGCCGCCGAACGATGGGAAGCTCAAGCCACTCATCACAATAAGAGCAGATATGGTCCGGCTGATTGATGGCAGAAAGGAGATGGTTGCAGGCCAGTTTGTCTGTTGATATAAAGTGCACCGAGAGGTCTTCCGTATCGTATCCGTAACTACTCCCTGCTCCACTTGAATGTTTCAAGATCACCAAACTGTGGCAAGCGACAGCTGGTTATATTTTATTATATTTTGTTTTATTTTTATTTTTACCTATTAACTAAATAACATTTAGCCGCCGCCGCCATTCTGCAAAATAGCCAACTATCTCTGCAACCATTCCAATAGCTCTCATCAGCGATTAGATACGTCTTAATTTAAATGCATTTTATCATTGGAAGTGTGATCTTGCAAGTAAATCGCGAGGACAATGTATGTACGAAACTACGAACCTCGCATCTCATAGGCCGGGGTTGTCAAATTTTTTTTTTTCTTTTTTTCTTTTTTGTGGATTTGCTGTCTGTCAACTCGTCCAGTTTACAGGATGGGTAGGCATTCTAGGCAAACCGCAAGTGCAACATGAATTTATTACAGCCCCACACGGATGGGGGGGTGGCTAGGCGAATCCATGGATAGATCTTGGTTGATCGTTCTCTGTTTCTCCACGCCATACGGAATATCGAATATACAAACTAGATAACTACCAGTTGTTCCTCGACGAACAAGAGTGACGTTAGACATGAGAGGGGCCAAGGAGACCACGGGAGGAAAGAAAGAAGATAAAAAGTTTGGATAATTCACATCAGATATAAAAAAATTGAATTGTTCACTTGTTAGAATCTAGTCAGCTAACTCGTTGGGGTGAGTATGTATGTCCAGTTGCCTGGCGTGTGACAACTTCCGAATCTTATATTCTTTTGACTTCCTCTCCCAAATATTCTGCAAGCGCAATCAATTTCTCTTCCTGGAATCTCCTCCCAACAAGCTGTAGGCTCACAGGGGCACAATCATAAATCTCCGCGTCATCTGTATGCAGCACATATAAATTAAGCTCTGCCCAATGCTGAAGACGAGGGGAAAAATCCAACTTACATTCATCATGAATCGCCTTATCCGTATCATTCAATGGCGTATAGCCAGCGTCCAGGATGTCCACCGCTTTATCAGCTGTTGTCACCGGGATAACGACAGAGCTGTAATCCAACACATTCACAAACATGGTATAGCTGAGGTAGTTGGTTTTACCTCTTCGTGCTGCGGGGAATGGGGCTACGGGGCAGAAAAAGCCATCGACGGGCCGGCCTGTTCCAGTCAACTCTGCGGTACTATTCCAGTATTCCATGTACTCTTTCTGATATTCCCGTTTGGTGACGTTGATTGCTGCAATTTCGTGGGCGGTCTTTTGCGGATTCGGGGCACCGCCGAAAAAGACGGATAGTTCGGGTATGGGGGCTTCTCCTGATAGGTTAAATTGATTATGTGCATCGATACCGCCATCGAGGGTAAATATGGTGAGCTACCGTTGCGTTAAAAAAAAGAGAGTTAAGTACAGTCCTAAATCATGGCATCGTGGGCTAGGTTAGACATACTGCTAATTCCTCGGCCCTTTTGTGTGAGGGTGGCTTCCATTCGATGACCTATTAAAGGCAGTTAGTTAGCCGTCACAGCGCTAGCGAGCATTGGACGAAATAATGGCCGGTTTGCTTGCCTTATGTCCAAGTTTCATTAGGGTAGCTGTCATGATTCGCAACGCTCTAGCAACGGGAGGAAGCGGCTGAATGTAACCATCTGAACTCATGACGCCGAACGAAAGCTGGCCTTGCCCCGCAGCAGAATTCTTAACCAGACTTAACACTTCCTGTTCTATCTCATCCCGCCATGGCAGCTCAACTGCCAATGGATCTTGAAGCCATGGCTTCTGGCTGAGTATAGACTGGAACAAGAGCTTCAACCCGCCTGCGGTAGCGGCAAGGGGACCGATAACGGAGTTTATGGAGTTTTGGCCATCCATAGAATTAGCAGCGCCCTCGTAGGGGATTCTGCCTGCTGATGGCCTGATGCCATAAATGCCGTTAAAAGCAGCTGGGATCCGCACGCTGCCGCCAATATCAGTGCCAAACCCGCCCGCAGATCCTCTCAGCAAAATCAGGGCACCTTCACCTCCAGAGCTCCCGCCAGCAGATAGATGGCGATTCATTGGATTCCAAGCGTAGTCAATGATATTATTGACTGTTTCGCCGCACATTAGAGTTGCAGGAACGCTTGTCTTGCAGTGAAGCACGGCACCAGCAGAGCGGAGTTCCCTGACCAGTTCACTTTCGAAGACTAGCCGTCGAGGATCCCCTTTCTGGCCCTGGAAAGTACCGATCCAACCAACATAGCCCATGGTGGTTTCAACCCCCTTTACATGGAACTGGTCCTTTAAACTGATAGGGATACCGTGAAGAGGTCCTAGCGGCTTCTTGTGCTCTGCGAAGTACGCGTCGAGCTTCTGTGCGTCCTTAAGGGCAGCATCGAAGAAGATCTCATGCAAGCAATTGACCTGGGACATTGTGCGTTAACAAAACAAGGGACTTTTAGTAACTAAACATGCTAATGGGGATTTGAAGATTTGAATGATACACACAAATTGATGGGCAAGAGCTGCTCTATGGCAAAACGCTTCCGTCACCTCCACAGCAGTCCATTGCCCAGTGGTAGTGCGCTGCGCCAAACTGACGATATCCAATTCCGTGATTTCAATCTCTCGGGGGGAAAGGAACTGCTGGATATATGTGGTCACATCTCGTAACTCACTAGCCGGGGGAAGTGGAGCTGGAATTCGCCATTTCTCGGGGATGAGACTGAGAACAGATTCACGTTTTGCTTTGGCAGCAGCTTCCCATGACGTTCCTGTAGCCATCGTGTTAACCAGATAAGTATGATGGTCAAAGGATGTACTGGATATCAATGCGGGGGTAATTGCGAAGTATGGAGCCGAGGCAAGGGTGTATCAGTTTGACAAAGACAGCGAGGGATCGAAGTCAATACAGATCTTTGTGCTGTACTCCGTAGTTATGCAGCTTATATGCAACCACTGATAGGAATGGGTATGACCAGAGTTTATATATGGCTGCCTGTTAATGTTGCAGTCAACAGAGCCAGAGGAGTTTGAGGACAGCCGTCGGCGCCTGGTCATGAAGGCAGTGTGGGGTAAACTATATGAATCATAGCACAGGCGCCATATGATTGCCGGAATATTGCCGCTCAAGTTGCGATGGAGGCGGGAGTGGGTGCGTCAACGCCGAAACACTCGGGGTTAGGTGTGGCATGAGCCGATAATTCACTCGCCCATAACTTGTAGCCTGTAACATGGGAGGGGGGCCGATCCAATGTGTCTTTTTCTCCTTTTGAACTCGAATGAGGCTAAACAAACGATTCACGCTCATAGATGCCACTGGAACATCTATCAGGACCATCCATTTTCTGTGTCCTTGTGGACTTGAGCAAACTTCACATCAGATCAAAAACCATGTTCGATCTTCTAGATTTCGTCCACAGCATTTTTCCAAGACGTTGAGTTGAGGATGAGTTTGAGATACAGCACATGTACGAACGGAGTACTTCGTTAACTAACTTGGCCCACTAGCGTGCTGACTCATCTCAGAATAGCCGGCTCCGGTGCCCCGGATTCGCCCGGATTCGATTCTCACCATTATTTCCTCCCAACATTCATCCCCCGCTTTCAAGAGCTCCACAGCGCGATGTTTCTATGACCGCAGTTTAGCGAAGCAGAGCTCTCCCCCGCTTGATGACGCCCTTGTCACAAGAAAGTGTCAGACCTTCTGATACCCGTTGGAAAGACGCTTCGCATCGGCTATTCAAAACGTGTGCACAGCAGAAGGACTTTGAATATGGCGATGTGACAGCAAGACGACAATGAGAAACTTAGAGCTCGAGAAAATGGCTCTGTTTCTAAATAGGCTCTTTTATTATATCTATGCTTATTTAAGTAGAAGAAAGACGATTTCAAATCAGGGTGCATATCTGTTGTGTTCTGGGCTAGCTGTCAGTAGGCTGTTTGGGGTTTGATAAGACATGTCAAACATCCCATGCTTAGTTTTTTTTAAAGATTAAACAAGCCCAGCGGAAGCGAGCCCTCGAGACAGGGAAGCACCCTTAAAATTTTGTCCCAAGGTGGTACCTAGAGAGGTGCGGGAGAACATAATCCACACAAAAAGTAGGATGGCTGGCTGTGGAGCTGGAGGAGAACGTGAGGTGGTGCAGAATGCTTTTAGTGTTTTAAGGTTATTGTTTGCGATACTCCCACTTACAGGTCATGAGCTATGGTACAATAAGTTGAAGTGCTGAAGATGAAGCAACACAGCAATATGAGACAGATTGTGCCAACAGGATTGAAAAGCAGGGAGCAAAGCACAGGAGAGCTGCAAATTATTGTTGTTTGAAAGGCCGTTTAACAAGAAATCTGCTAGCTGTGGGTTATGGAGCTCAGATGCCCTCCTCCATGAAGGGGTGGGGCAAATAAAAGCATAACAAAATGCTTTCCCAAGAAAATTGATAAACTTTCCCTGTAGCGAGATTTTACTATCAAAAGGGCGGGAGACACCAAAGAAAGAATGTCCGGGAAAGCCTTGTCTACGATACCAGCATCCCAGACTACCGTAACCATCGTCGTTCTCCCCCTCGTCATAAAAATTAGGCAGCACACTGACATTAAGGCAATCCGTTGAAAGTGCTAATGCATCTCAAGCAATTATACACCCGGGACAGTACGTGTTAGGGTTGGTAGTTTGAAAGAACAAGGGTATGGCCAGATTTGATCATCTGTGATTTCGGGGCGAATTGCGAGTGTCATGCCGGCAACTTGAAGAGTTCTCTGAATGAGGTGTAAGATTTTAGTATCTTGACAGATTTAAAGCGCCTATGGGATGGTCTGAGACGCTCCTAATATTGAGAAGCTCCTTGCGATCGTCGGGTACGGAACTAGCCGTAGCGCGAACATGCCTGGTGTCCGCGAGGGAAGCGCCGTTGCTTAGAAATGTACCATGTTAAGGTAGGTATATAGGAAGCTGTGGTGAGTTGGAAGAGTGCCTTGAATATTTCCGCACACCATCAATTCAACCGGCCGGGTTCAAAGGAATCGTGACACTCCGACCAGTTTGCGTCACTTCGAGACATCGTACGCTTGCAGGCAGGCCCGCAGTGATGCTTTCACAGTTTCCTGTTGAGTTGTGGTCCTGAGATCAGACACAAAATCGACTCGCCCCTGTGCCTTGCAGGCTGGCTTGCAGTTCTGGGTGGGAAAACTTGGATCTAAGATTGTGTTGCCGGCTCGTTCATACCCCTGAGTAGCTGGCTAACAGGACGTTGACTTTAAGGTCACGTGATCGGGATAACGCCGACTGGATGACAGAGAGCAGATTAGCCAAAGTCTCAAGCTGGCTTCATCTGTCTCACGTTAAGATTGATTCTTTTGTTCGACATCCAACCGCGCCATTTCTCGAACTGAGCAGAAGCGCCGGGCCAGTCTGCCAACCATTCCGGACATGTTGAGGGGAGGATCTTGGGCACTGCATGCCAGGCAAATCTTGACCGACCAGTCATGTAGACAGCATCGCCAGAGCGCAGTCGGATAACCTCACAACCAGTACCGTCTTCGTGGCCCACCATAAAAAGCCCATCACATCCAAAACTGATACTAATCAAGCCTGTGTCGCATTCTTCGCTTACATCCCTGTGAACACTGAGAGTATCACCAGGAGAATAAAGGTTAACAATGGCAGCCTCCGGTTTCGTGCCAGGGAAGATGCTGCGCAGCAGGCTGGCTATATCTTCCGGGAATTGAGGGGGTATTTCAGCAGGATATACCTTGTCCGTCCAATTGTACTGCCCGCCAAGTGTTATCCAGCGCAGTTTTTTATCAAGGAATGATTTTATTGATAGCGGCGGATGGACTGAGGGATCCTTCGGGGCTAGTTCTCGAGCTGGATTATCTTGAAAAAAAGAACCTCTTTTCTGCAGGGAGGAATCATGACCCTCCTGGCATGTTCCAGTATCGTCGTCGGGGGAGGTTTCTTGTAGATCGGGATATGACATGTGATAATGGAGGTGGATATTGGTCTTATGGTTGTCGTTTGATAGATCGCGGTGAAAGATACGAGATAGCAATTCAATCTGTACAGTAGGAGGTAAAAGGGATGGTATAATACGTAGGCCTGGAAAAAAGTTACCAGTTTAACTATGTCAGTAAGCGGATCCTCTTCTCATGAATCGGAGAGCATCTCACCTGGAATTGCCTGGTGTGTGAAAGTAGGAATGTCTTTCAATTCCTCCTTAGATACCTGACATTGAAGCGACTGGTCCAGCTCTGTCGAAATAGACTGACGAGACACATATCCGTCGCTCTGAAGCCCGTTATTAAGGGCATTGTTAGATGGACGCCGGGGGTCGAGAATCAGCGGATGGGAGTCGATCTCGGAAGGTTTGAGGCTCCGATAATGCTTGTACAACTGACGAATGGCAGCGGGCGGCCTTTCATGGGCATTAAGCCGCGCGATCTCCACCATTGCGACCTGTTGTTCCTGCTGAACGAGCCAGATTGAAGTCTACTTTCTTCCTTCAAAAAGAGTTTTGCCGTTGGAGTAAAAATACCTAGTACTCGGCCCCTCGCTGCTTTAAAACGTTGCCATATTCTGCCGCCTGATATCGCGCTGTGAGTGGCTGTGGCTGGCTGGGCGGTGAGGCGCGTGTTGGTCAACGGTCGCGGTGTTTGTTTGGGGTAAAATGTAAACTCCAGAAACCAGAGAAACCGCAAAAAAACGAGCACAAAATTGCTGCTGCTTCCCCTCCCACCAGTACCACCGGCACCACCAACGCCAACACGTCTGGGAAAAGCATTCTGACAGCGCCACCTCCTCGACAATGACATAGCACCAAGGATACTTCTGGCGTTTTCCAGAGAGGATTTGTACTGTACTAACCACTCCAGCACACATACTCAACACACCGTTTTTTATCATTACAGCTTGTTACGCTCGCTTCACTGCTCCCCGCTACGCTCAACCGGGCCAATCTAAGCCTTGCCGGACAGCAAGGACTATACGAACAGCGTTTGTGTGAGACTTGGAAAGGCCATCAATCTGCAATCATGGAGAATTATCAGAAAATCGAGAAGATTGGAGAGGGTAAGCTTGAGTCTCGCAGTTATCTCGAACCACAGCCAGTCCCCATTTGGGAGCAGTGGTGATGACTTGTTTGCTAATGCGCGATGTCATATATCTAGGCACCTACGGCGTGGTCTATAAAGCTCGAGATCTCACACATCCCACTCGAATTGTTGCGCTGAAGAAGATTCGACTAGAGGCTGAGGATGAGGGCGTGCCGAGCACTGCCATCCGCGAAATTTCGCTGCTGAAAGAAATGCATGACCCCAACATTGTTCGACTCTTCAACATCGTCCACGCTGACGGCCACAAGTTGTACCTGGTCTTCGAATTCCTGGACCTCGACCTAAAGAAATATATGGAGGCACTTCCCGTTAGCGAGGGTGGTCGTGGCAAGGCGCTGCCCGACGGGTCGACACTTGATATGAATAGACTGGGGCTGGGAGAGGCCATGGTCAAAAAGTTCATGGCCCAGCTCGTCGAAGGCATACGGTACTGCCACAGCCGTCGAGTGCTTCATCGTGATCTGAAGCCTCAAAATCTTTTAATTGATCGCGAAGGTAATCTCAAGTTGGCGGATTTCGGCCTGGCTCGAGCTTTCGGTGTTCCCTTGCGTACATATACCCACGAGGTAAGTGCTCTTAGTACCCAGACGCAAGACGTGTACTAACTTTCTTCGAGGTTGTTACGCTCTGGTATCGTGCGCCGGAAATCCTACTAGGTGGTCGTCAATACTCCACTGGTGTCGACATGTGGTCCGTCGGTGCTATTTTTGCGGAAATGTGCACACGCAAGCCGTTATTCCCAGGAGATTCTGAAATTGATGAAATTTTCAAAATTTTTAAGTAAGTCTACGTTACTCTAACTACCCCCTGTGCTTCGTTTCTTTGCTTTATACTCTTTTTGTACCAGTCGCTATTTCAAACTAACTCGCACGAAAATTTAGACTCCTCGGAACCCCGGACGAGAATACCTGGCCCGGTGTCACTTCATTCCCCGACTTCAAAGTCTCATTTCCTAAATGGAAGCGTGAGGAGACGCGAAAGCTAGTTCCCGGCCTGGAACGGAACGGTCTCGACCTTTTAGATGCCATGCTCGAATATGACCCTGCACGACGTATATCCGCGAAGCAAGCCTGTATACACCCGTATTTCCAAGCTGGCAGCTCGGCATATTCGGGACGCGAAAGATTGTCTCCATATCCATGAGTAATGATGTCACTATCCACGTCTTGTTTCCCATCTTCTTCACCCCTCTATCGCTCTCACCCACACACTCTCTCCACCTCGTTTCCTTTGTTTTCTCCTCTTAATTTCCCCCTTGCTTGCCGTTGCCATTCACCGACCTGGGGGACTTTTTTCCTTTTTCCTTTTTCTTTTTACAATGGGTAGCTCTATTCAGAATCACGAGGCGCGGGTTATCTACTTTCATTTTCACCTTTGTTTATTTTTACGACGACGGGAGCAATGAGGCCGAGGCTTTTTCTTTTGTCTAGCAAATAACTGTTCTTGCTTAGATCAATTTTTTAATGTTATTGTGATAAATTTTCTTTCGTCTTTTTCCCTTCCATTTTCCCTTCCCCTTTCTTCCCGCCAGCATGATACCTACAATTTATAGGAACTATTCTTATGTGATGAGAAATATTTCCACTTACCCTGGTTCTGGGATCCCCTTTATAAAAAGCTTGAAATATACATACATATATATATCTTGCATCATTAGGAGTTCCTTCGCTGGTGAACTGGATGCTAGAAAAATGGAGAGAGACGCCTCGGTGAATTGCGAACCACAGGAGTATATTAGGGCCTTAGACTTCATCGGTTACGAGAGAACCAAGGCGTTCGAGGGTTACTTACCGGCTACTTTTTGACTCGTTGACAGCTAACGCTTATAGAACCGCATTCCTAGATCGAATATCTACCTACCAGAGGAAGGAATCTTGATATACGGATCCTCCCATTGTTCACATAAACTCGCATAACATCTCTGTCACCATAGTAACGATGCGTTGGCCTGTTACCCGCACCTCTCATGTCATTTCTCATATTTACAGTTAAATCAGAGTGTCATAGATTTGAAATATATCTCTATCACTTATATGATGATGAATGATCTCACTAAATCTTTGAATACAGTGACTTTTAAGTATTTCATGGATTTACAAGATCTTGCAGATGAGAAAGACAGAGATATTTGATTTCTACTATATAATTGGTTTTTGACAAGCTATCTTGATGAATTGGGTGTTTTGTACATGATTCTTGTTATCTTGAGAGGGGGTGTTGGTCACTGCAGCTCTTGCTGTGGCAATCTTCCTAGATCATGTTGATCAACCACTATATTAAGCTCTTTGTAGATAGCTTCATCAATACAATCTTCAACTATTCTACAGTATCCAGTTGCTGTGCGATTATGATTTCACGAGGAAGTGAAAGTCGTCTGGTTTGTTTCTCGTCTGCGAGGGAGTTGTTGGTGTCTGTGACGGTACTTCTTGGCGATCTTCGAGGGTGACATCTGCCTTTCATACGCGTTGACACTTGGGGCCTGCTTGCAACATTAGCCCGATATGCACGTCTCATCACACAGCCTCTTTCGTCCAGCGGCTGCTGCCCGAGATATGCCACCCGCATAGAGCCAATTGGTGTAGGTGGCATCAAGCCAGAACTATCATATGCTCTGAGCTCTGAGCGAGCAGCGAAGAAAGGCGCTAAGTTGTGGACTCGTAGGTTAACATAGGGAATTTAGAGGCTTAGATCAATTCAATTTTGAAAAATAGCAGGCCCCCTTGACTACAACCTCCGTAAGCACATGTACGAAACATCAGCGGGGATTCAAGCTGCAGGAAAGGAGTGCTGTCTGGCTTCTGGGCAATCATTGTCCTGAGCAGGGCTCCACCATCTATGCTGCCTGACTTTCAACGGTTTCCTTTAACACCCTTCTGGGAAAATGAGGGCTCCAGGTTGGCGCTTCTAGGTGGAATCTACATTATAAAATGGCAGGACAGAGCACTCATCCAAGCAGTCTCCAGAACTTCCTCTTTATCAACAGTTATCAACATCAGGTATCACATCAAAGATCCTTCCAATTCTCCTCTATTGCTAAGTCCAACCTTATCCGGCCTTCCTGCAAAATCGAATTGACATGGCATTCCGTCAGATTATCATCGGCGGCAAGTCTGTTATCATCGCCATCAAGGAGATGGTGGTTACGAAGACCAGTGGCTTCTATCGCCCTGTACACGCTTTGGACCAGCAGTTCGTCGAAGAAACACTTAGAAGAGCTGAAGTCGCACTTCACAATCCCGGCGTTATACCCACTGCGGTGATGGATAAATTGTGTAAAGTGGAGATTGAGTAAGGCTTCTGCTTTAGACATGAAATGTTGTCGAAATACTCATCCTCTGCAGGTCGTTGGACCATTCGAGTGAACTTGATCCGAACATGCACTCGACTGGGGTGCTAAAGGACGAAAACGGGGGCAAACTGGGAAAGATCCATATCACAACCGATCCTTCCCTGCAACAGCCAGCAAGAATCGATACGAGTAGTACTTGAGCAATGGAGGCAGGGATTGTATTTTCGGGTATTCGTCGGGCTTTGTTTCAAAATTCGGAGGGTAGGATATAGGGAATATGAGGGAAAAGCGAAGAGCCACAGTTATTTGATCAAGCAAATCTAACTGTAATCTTGAACTAATACAAAGTTCAATCAAATGATGACTGAACTGACAAAGGGGTGGCTCAGGGCCTTTTCAGCACTAGGACGCTTGAACGGATCGATAACAAGCAAATGTTCGATAAAATCGATGCAAGCCTCAGAGCATATCTCGCTTGGAAGCTTTTGCAATTCCTGCCTCAAGGACCCAACTGTTATGTATGGCGTCTGCTCGCCTGTTTTGGGATGTTTGTATGCACCAAGTTCCAGTGCAGCCCCAAGTTCAAAATCCTCCTTGTAATCTGGGTTCTCTGGCATTGGAACCGGGCCTATGAGTCTAGTAATCTTCGCAAGACACCACGCAGTTTGATGGCCCCTGACGATCTTGTCTGTGGGGCCAAAAAGGCCTCCTGATATAAGCCAATGAGTGAGCTGTGTTGCAAATGTTAATAGGTGTATCTTTAACCATTTATTGAAGGATTATACACACAGTCACACCCAGGGACCAGATATCGGACGGATGCCAGACTCCTAAACCCTGCCATACCTCTGGAGCTCGAGTTTCATTGGTTTGCGCCACCTGGTTATTTTTTCCCACACCTTCCGCGAATGCTTAAAATGAATGAGTCAACCTGAGTATAACACAAGTGGCCACCAGAAAGTTATTAAATACCATTGTCCAAATCACCAAGTTTGACTTTGGGCGTGGGGGTTTCAAGACCCGAGAGGAAAATATTATTGGGGTTTACATCTGACACAAATCATTAGAGACGTCTATAGCAGAGAAATGTTCCTGTATTGTACCTGTATGGACTCCTCTCATTCCGTGGAAAACACAGAGAGCTTCGAGGACAGATCGAGCGACTATCTGGGGCAGCGTTGGGTTTGAAAATGGTTTCCCAAATGGGCGAGCATGCCAAAGATCAGTGTCCATCCATTCTAGCACCAACCGCTTGTTAACGGACAGCTGTGAAGGGCTCCAGTCCTCATGTTCGCCCTTCTCAATGACATCGATGGCCTGCCGGATCCAGGGAGAGGCTTTGATCGCGGGAAGTTCGTGAGCGTCCAGCTCTCGTTCGAGCACGAGGTCCTTGACTACAGCACTGTAGAGAGAAGAAATTAGGAGTAAGTACAAGAATCTAGTTGAATAATTTCAACTTACTACTTGTCAGTGGACGCGCCGCTGGAGGATGGTATGATGGCGGCTTTGTAAGCTACCGGCTCCTTCAAAACTTCAATCAGCTTGTAAGATCCTTTGGCTCCTTTGAATACTCGATGCAGTGCAGATGTCATGCTTCTTCATGCAAGTACCTAGGTAGGCAGTTATTTTGGTGGTGTGTCTGGAGCGAGAAGGAGCCACGGCGGGTGGTTGTTGGGGCGGATGCTTCCCGCGCTTTGCTTGCACGGGACACGCCGGATTTAGTGTTATTCTATCTCCGGCTTGGCGTCATTCTCCCAGAATTCCTGGATTCGACATTCTCTACCTGTTTCTGGATGTGACAGTAGACATTCGCAGGAGGCGGTGGCCTTGTCAATGAGCGCTCTTGGTTTAGATGGGTGTATCCAGAATCCGCACTTGATTTGTTAGTTATTGGCTCGTAAACTATAGGGGGCTTGCAAAGGCCCGGCAGGACGAAGGACAGACATCACTTCGGGGCATAAGAGGGCCATGCTAGCTAGAATGTTGGAAGAGGTTGCTGGCTAGGGTGCAATGCGGAAGCTCTAGAGGGCAAGCACTATATGAACAGTGGCGTCACACACAAGGTAATAGAAGGTATGATCTCTTTATTCACTGTGATCTCAGCTTAACGAAGGTGGTCGTCTTCGTAACTAAAGGGGAACATGGTCTGTGAGGACTTTGCCAATAATAAACCATATGAATTACCCTACCTTTCGAGGCGCGTACGCTAGCTACAGCCTGTGTCTGCCTTCAAGGCAACGATTCATTTCAGCCCCATGCCTGCTCGACGCCAAACCACTGTCGGCAGCGCTGGGCTGCTTGGCATGCGGGATCCCGATGCAAGGCTGAAAATAGGCCCTAATGACGGCATCGGGACAAGCGCCTCACCATCATTACAAAAGGCGACCCCCGCCCAGAATGGCGTGCCTTGTGAACCTTGATATTTACCCAACCAGTCTACCCTTCAGGGTGACTCCTGACTTGGACACCGTTCCTCAAGATGCCGTCGGTTGGTCATGAACCCGTCGCGGACGGGGAAAATGAGCAGCCTCGGCCTGGATCTGTAGATGCTGCAAGCCGAAAGAGTAGGAAAGAGCATGGGCCGCCGCAAAAATTAGTCGATACATTCTGGAAGTCCTTTAATTCAAAGTTTCCGGGAAGAGTGTTGCAGGCTTTACCCCAGGGACCAGACAAGGCGCCTCCGCAACCTGTTTCGAATGTTGCCCACAGCCAAATCGCGCTTGATTCTTACGATCGCGCTAAAATCGAATGCGAAACTGCGGTGAACCGGATTGTCAAGCAATGTTTGCGAATTAACCAGAAGTATACGGACCCGCATTTCGACATTGAGACGGATCTCAAGTTTGGACGGCGAAATTGCCTCGATGGGCTTCAGGGTGTGAATGATTGGGTGAGGCCGAAAGGGGTGAAGCGGGTTACGGTAGGGATTTTTGACCAGTTCCATTCTCTCCCCTCTTTGTTTAATTACGAGTATACGCTTTTTACTTACGCGTTATATAGGAGATTTTCGAGAAGCCGGAGTTCTACGTAAATAATGCCACTGCAAGCGATGTTCGCCAAGGGAGTGAGGGCGACTGCTGGCTTATGGCTGCGCTATCTACTCTGGGGAATATGCCGGGCCTAATCGATAAAGTTTGCGTTGCGCGGAATGAGCAGGTTGGTGTGTACGGGTTCGTATTTTATAGAGGTAGGCTCTTCCCGTCGTC
The DNA here is from genome assembly GCA_001014755.1 of Blastomyces silverae. Lineage (NCBI taxonomy): Eukaryota > Fungi > Ascomycota > Eurotiomycetes > Onygenales > Ajellomycetaceae > Blastomyces > Blastomyces silverae. Next base: position 40,048 of record LDEV01001443.1, on the reverse strand, counting down.
TTTGGAAAAGTGTATAAACTTGTTTTTATTCTGCCTGGATATCCGCGTGTTAACAATCTGTACTAGATGGGGAGTGGCGACACACAATTATTGACGATAAACTCTACCTTCGGGCACCAGACTACGAAGACGCGGCATGGGAAAGAGAGGTTTGGGATGACATTGGTCGCCCGGACACGGAACTGAACTACCGGAAGACCTGGCAGACTGGCTCAAGGGCATTGTATTTTGCTCAGTGCAGTGATGACAACGAGACATGGCTGCCATTGCTGGAAAAGGCCTATGCGAAAGCGCATGGCGATTATTCCAGTATCGAAGGCGGATTTGTCGGGTGAGTGCGGTCCATTTATGTTGTGTTGCGCAATCTACTATGTGACATAAGCTAAACTCCACGGATAGGGAAGCTATTGAAGACCTTACCGGAGGCGTCACATCTGAAATTAGGTCTCGGGATATCCTTGACAAAGAAAGATTTTGGAAAGGGGATCTCATTAATGTTAACAAGAAATTCGTCTTCGGATGCGCCACCGGTCTCTATGGTCGTTGGCTCTATCCGGATCACTACAGCTCCAAGGAGAGGTCAGGCATACATGAATGTCACGCGTATTCGATCATGGACGCGAAGGAGATTAATGGGCAGAGGCTGTTGCGTGTGAGGTATGTTAGGCTCGCCGTTTCTGCTATTGAGGAAATACTGTTACTGAATTGGCTGGCAGAAATCCTTGGGGCCACAAAGAATGGTCAGGGCCATGGAGCGATGGTTCGGAACAATGGACGCGTGAATGGATGGATCTGTTGGAGCATAAATTTGGAAATGACGGAGTATGTATCACGTTTTTATTTTCCGATGCAACCACATAGCGGGCTAGTGCACACTCCTTATGTATAGCTAACTATTGTACGGGTAGGTGTTCTGGATTTCGTACGAGGATTTCCTGCTTAAATATGAGCATATCGATCGAACTCGACTTTTCGGAGAGGGTTGGATGGTGGTGCAGAAGTGGACAAGTCTCCACGTGCCTTGGGCGCTTGAGTATCACCAAAAGAGATTTGTGATCAAAGTAACTCAGGAGGGCCCAGCAGTAATTGTCTTATCCCAGGTACATGGCCTAATAATTAACACACAAAGTCAAATGCTAACCCAGTTTGTTGAGTAGCTTGACAAGCGCTATTTCAAAGGGCTGGAAGGCCAGTACAGATTCCATCTCCAATTCCGCCTCGAGAAAGACGGTGAAGAGGACTATGTTATCCACAACCAAAATAACGTTTGCATGAGCCGTTCTGTAAGTGTCGATATCACTTTGGAGCCTGGAACTTACACCGTGCTCGTACGAGTGAAGGCTACGCAATGTAAAGCCCCACCGCCAGAGGATGTTATCAGAGAAACGGCTACTAAGAAGCGTGAGAAGCTGGTTCAAATCGGGCACTCTCACGATTTGGCTCATGCGAAGGGCGTGGAATTAGAGTCTGAGGAAGAAGAGGCGGAGAGGAAGAGGAGAGAAACGGAGACGAAGGCGGCGTTAAAGAGAAAGGAGAGGGATCGCGCGGAGGCTCGGTTGAGAAAATTATGGATAAGGAGCAAAAAATATGCCGCGAGAGATAAGAGAAGGATAGAAAGAGGTGCACTGGTAAGGGCGAAGAGAGCCAAGGAATGGACTGGTGATGTTAATAAATGGGAAGAGGAAGTTAGGCAAAACTTAGGGCTAGCAGAGGAAGACCCTTGGAATCGTGCTAACGGAAGTTATCGGGACGAAGATTCGCAGAAAAGGGAAGTTTCAACGATGAGAAATCGGGAAAAGGAAGATGACGGCCTTGAATCCTCAATGGAAGACACGAAAGTAGCAGGAAAAGTGCAGGTAGAGGACATGGGACATAAGGATGATGACACGGAGCCCTTAGAAGCGCAAGCTAAAAGAAAGGAAGTAAAAGAACATAAGGACAGCAAAACGGAGTGTGGAGACATGAATCAGCCTGTGAACGATGACGATGGGAAAGAGGTCAAGCAGGATGAAATCCTGGAGGACAAACGTGAAGAAAATGTCGAATGTGCCCCCGGGTCAGAGAATAGAAAGGCGAAGGAGAAGAGAGAAATTGATATGTCCACTGCCCCTAAGCTTGCAAAAGAAATGAAAGACGAATGCCAGAAGGATGTGCACCCCGGAAAACAAGACGAACAGAGCGATCACCCCATCGAAGCGTTGAAAAAGTTCGAGATGGATAGTGATGATTCGGGATCCGATTTTGAATTTGATTCCGAAATTGATATGCCGCCGACCAAAGAACCTGATAGCGACGGTGAAGAACAGGATACTGACGGCGACGGGGAAGAGGAAGAGAAGGATGATGGGGAGTATAGCGCTATGCCTCGGTGGAATGCCGTTTGCGTAGTCGGGCTTCGAGTTTATTCCAAAGACAGCGACTTAACTATTAGTACCGTGAAGCCGAAATCACGGCAGGAAGATTTTGAAGCGCGGCGTGATTCTGATGCTCCTGCTGTGGAATGACTGGTAATGGCCGGTTCGGTTCGATCTCTATATTTATCTTTCAATCTTCTGGAGAGCAATGTAACCTAGAGATCGGTGGATAGCATTCATGATTGAATCATATCACGTAGAAGTATTTTTAGCTCAATTTCATAATTCATGATGAAGATTCCATTTCCCGCGCCGCGAGAGCACTGCATACTGTATTCCATGAAGCTTGCCCTATTTTTACCCCTGAGCCAGTGTCTAATTAGGGTTAGGGCACGAACCCTGTTAGGGCGATGTTAGGGCTAGTTAGCAATTCGTGGATGTCATCATAGCTCAACTCGGCCATCGCAGATCGTGCCTTGGACAGAACCGTCAACGAATGCTGCATGACATAGATTTTATATCTCGGTGCTATGCGCCCTCAATTCGCGCCGGCTTCAACGCTCCTAGTGTCATTACGCTTAAAGTCTAGCATATGCTTGACCGTACGTGGTATCTGCTACCGAAAATTTTCCTCCACCCGTCTCTCGCGATTTGACTCGCTCGCCGATTTCCGCGAAGCCAATGTCCAAATCCCAATTGGAAGCTCCGGGAATATCACCTTAAAGTACATACAGCTATCATCTCTAATTGTGTTCTTTTTCATTTATACTTGGCTAATTCACCAGCGCAACAGTGTATTACAACCGATAACGCAAGACGCGTCCGCTCCGGCAAATGTAATCCTCTACCTACCCCCAGGACCTTTATTTCCAAACGACCGGTCAGACCCCGTAACTCGTTTCATAGATGATACCAAGAAGTCCACGTATGCAGATCTGCTTCCTTCGCCTCAGCATGCCTTGGCTTCTACTACATTTTCCACCGTCGTGACGGTGAACTATCGGTTGGGACATGTGGAAGAAAATGGCGAGCAAAAGCGCTACTATTACCCGGGGCCCGTACACGATACACTGGCAGGGTTTGATTGGGTTTTCGAGCATCTGAAACCGAACCGGTTATGTGTATTTGGGAAACACATTGGTGGTTCGTTGGCTGTGATGCTGGCTCTCACGGAGCCACGGTCTGTTACTGCCGTAGCTGCGCACGAGCCGATGTGCGATTGGACTAGCTTGGACGATTATTGCTTGAAGACTGACCCTGTACCCGAGCAAGGTATTGCAGTTGATGGGATACATGGCGATGGTAGTAGTCATGGAGAAAATACAACGCCGATTGAAGAGCAAACCGCGAAGAGACGTGGACGAAAGAAGAAGATCCCATCGCCACCAGAAGATCTCGTTCCCCTCCTTGAAGCCCGAAGCGCCCTCTTCCGCAATCCAGATAATTACTTTGACTCCTTCGCTTCTCCTGTTTTATTGCTCCGCTCTGCCGGAAAAGATACGCCTAAGATTTTCCCTGCTTATCATACCGGTCCAGATTATCCCATTCCGGTGCTCAAAATACCCCCGAAGGACATACTCAGTGGGCCGGACTTTAGTCGATACTTCCAAGATTTGGATCTAGATCTGATACCCCCTCCCCCGCTGGATCTGGACTCCGATCTTGCCGATTCTGAGAAGCCAGTCCGGCGGAGAAAGGCCTTATCTCGATGGCCACCCTACGGCCTCGAGTATAATGATAGACCCGGCGTAAAATCTGTAGGGCTCTGGGAAAGCAAACCTAATTTACCACATGTGCGAATCTTCGTGCATAGTAACTTTCCTTTCGAGCCGTTGTCAGAGTCGCCGCCAGAACTGGCACCAGAGGGGAAGGTGGAAGCAGAAATTTTTGCTACCGCTTCTCAGCCAGGGGATGGGGATCCTAACCCTTTGACCTCTAGAGCTGGCGATGTATCGGGTCAAGTCGAAGAGAGTGGTGAACTTGACAGCGATGCCCACACAGAAGAGAGCGCCTCTAAATCTACATCATCAGCTGCGCCTCCTCGCCGTCCACGAGCTCCTCGTAAGCGCACGCTAGAAGCAGATGGAGAAACGATACTAGCACGCCAAGGGGCGGAGATGGTGTCCCTGATGCGCAATGCGTGTTTCTGGGGTAGGGAGAAAGGTTATGCGGAAGGAAGAGTTAAGGCTGTGTCAATTCCGCTGTCGCCATCTTCAACGGTATCAGTTGGCCCTCAAGAAGTTGAATTGGAGAGACGTGGCAATGACAGGAAAGGGACTGAAGGATGTATTCGTCAATTGTCCAGTGTTGAGGAGCAGGCTGGAAGATATTTCTATGATACCCTGGAGCAAGAAAGTAGGAAAAAATGGTGAGTGTGGTTCCCCACCATCGGGCAACGTCACCAGGTTCCTTATCCAATTTTCAGATTTTTCTTTTGATCTATTCATAGACTAGGTTGCGGCGTATGAATTTGTAGCATATCGTTAAGGTGTTTATATTCAATTCATTTCAATATCTAATGCTAACTGGAACCAACCTAAGCCCCAACAATAAACCCTACAAAACATTTTCCAAGAATCATAATAAAGGAAACAAATTCGCCAATGAGAATGAAACAATTACCAAGCAATATCATACGTTTTAAGAATACAGTTGACGAGGTGAAGGTGTCACGACATCATGAGAGGTAAAACAGCAATGCGCAACACCTGCAGACTCCATCGATAACGCCGCCATCGCATTCGATACTCGAACTGAAACTGACTTAGACCCACGGTCCTGCGTTGCCGTACTCGCCCGGCTCAGAGTGGAACGTGCTTCATGATCAACCCCATCTGCGCTCAATCCTTCAAGGTCCTGTGATACCTCACCCCACATAATAGGCTTGAATGCTGCATCCCTATCATCCTCTGGTGGATGGCAGGCAGCGCTAATTCCAGCACTACAGTTACCGGCGAGAGGCATCCTGGAGCCAAATCGTCTAATACTTAGGCCAAATACCGCCATGAGCATAAGACTTCCAAGCGCCAAGGCGACTATCATAGGAACTGGGGCGAAGCCCAAAAAGTTCACTATGTAATGGTCGGCCAACTTCCCATCGGCGTAGAAGGGAATTTCCTGCGTGAAAAACAGGCTTTGTGATGCCGACCAGTGCAGGACAAAAAACGCTACAATCAATGGCAGGCCATATTTGTATGGAAGGCTAATATAGAGCTCCGACCGTTGTTTCCCTTGGGGTTTGGTGACCCGAAGATAACTGCGATGCAGCGCGTAGCCGTTGTATTCGGCAGCAAGGAGCATGGACGTTAAAATATTGTTGTAAAGGAAATAGGAAATCGAGATCACTAGCTGAGGAGTATTTGCAAGAAGCATCAATGACATGATATCTTTCGAGCGGCCGGATTTCTGCCAAAACATCGAGGTGGCCGAACCGGGTTTGACGGAGTCGGCCGAAGGTCCAGGGAAACTTCCTTCACTATTTTGGGACTTGCTTGAGCCGAATACAATGAGGTGCAGGTAGATGGCAGCTGCCAGACTGGCAAAGTACCTGATCAATGCAGCTAGTTAGCAAACCAACAGGCCGGCATTTTCACCAGGTCGAATACTTACATTGCAACAATTATATACCAATGGAACGAATTTATCGAATGAAACCATCTTTTAGGCCGAGGTAGACGTTTTGGAATATTAACCTGAGAATAACGCGTCCCTGAAGAGGCTGTATATGCCCTTGTATAGACGTTTGACTTTGACGAAAGACAACGGCCTCGGCTGTTTGGGTCAGGCCGACTTAGAAACGACGATATCGCGTCTCCTATAGTCTGAAGTACATCGTCCCTGGAATCATGGGCCGTTATGAACATGCAGGCAATGTTGACAATATTGAGAGCGAGGACGATAACTGCAATTGGAAAACTGAACCTGAGCTGGCAACTTTCAGGTATTTTCTCGCTGAGGCAACCGTCTATTCTAAAATTCTCAGTTTTCTCGTTTTCAGGGTCGTTTGGATATCCGCATTGAGAAATTTCCTCGACGGTGACTGCATCGGCCCATGACCTGTTTTGCCAATTCTGGGCATCACGAAGGAAACCACGGACGCTATCAATGTTTTGGTCATTTGCAATATATCGATAAAGCATTTCCATATCGCCACAGAGCATATCAGGTTCGATCAGTGGTTCTCTAGAGCAAGGTGAAACCTTCACGAACGTATTGTTATTGAAGGATATTGTTCCGTCCTGAGTAGGGGCTGTAATATTCAACCGCTTAGCTTTCAGCTGCGAAGCTGTAACCTTCCAGTTCTCAGGGTCAATCTGATCGCCCTCGCACTCATCCAACGCCTCATCGCCCCGACATATCCAGTCATAGTCTCTGCTTCCTTCTTTAACAGGGCTTCTCGGACCGCTTCCAGTGCCAGCGTCCCAGAGAGTGATGTTGTCGTTGTCCAATTCATTGGTCAAGAGAATAAGAGCGCTGCGGTCCGGCAGATAGTCAACAGCGAATGTGTCAATACATTCCTTTGGTGAAAGACGTTCAAACGAGCCTTGAGGAATAGAGTGGAGAAAATCAGGGTTATCGTTGTCGAGAACAGACCTAACGCATTCGCTGGCCGCAAGGCTGACATCGCTTACGTTGGGTGTGACCAAGACTTTGTATTGTTGCACGGCAGTAGACGTGAATACCACGGAGTTATATCTGGATGTACCAGTGAGAATATGTAACTTATGCCATTGGATATTGAAGACACTAACATGACGTGAATTGGTAGTGAAGTAAGAAGTAATACCAGCCATAGGCCCAGTCTTTTGTATCCGACAAAACGAAAGTTGCCGATGCTGGCCGTTCCGATTTCAAGCCACCTCCCTTGATTGTGTGCGCGATCAGTATCCGCTCGGGATGGCGAGGCCAGACATTGCATGCAATAGCTGCTCGTGGCAAGGGTCACTGCACACAAACAGTTGATCAAAAAGTGTAGCGCCGTAACCCAGTTTCTCGAAACAGAGCATTTGCCCTTATATATTGGTGCGGATGTTAACTCCATGCTTCCATATTCTCCGTACGCTCTGGTGATAGCAACGAGGGTGATGATGACATTGACAAGCAGAACGAAGCACGCAGAGTAAGCACATATAAGAGCTCCCCTGGTCCATTTTCGTTTATGCTGGGCCTTGTCCACACTTGTTTCTGGCTCATTGGGATTTTGCCTGCCAGCATATGCGGTTTTCACGTCGGAATATAAGGAGTTTGATTGATCGGTTATGGATCCTGACAATGTATCGGTTCTTCATACAACATCAATTCGATCAGTCTTTCTATATATATCACACCAAACCGCGTGGCGGGGTTCACCCGCTGTGCTGGACCTACCTTTCTGTGTGCATCAACTCTGTCTCATCTGAAACTCTTCCCGAATGATAGTTTCTACCCGTCCTCCGGAATGGCAGGATAGGCGAGAGCCATTCCCCCGCCTTTCGTTTTGACGAAGCCAACGGTGCGTCATTAGGAGTATGCCGCCTCGCCGTAAAAAAATGCTGTCGGGCGTCTCCAAGGTATTGATACTTCATGCTGCTCCAAAGCACGTGCGCTGTGCTAAGTAGGAGATGAGAGAATTTGTCGTGCTGCTTGCAATAATGATGGATACGTGCTTGCACCGGGCACTACTCGTCCATGTTGTCGTACAGAGCAGAAACCGCTTGCTCAGACCACTGAGACCAGAAAACGAAAAGATGGAAAAGGAGCATCTTATGAAATAGGGCCTGTCAGCCTTCACCGAACAGTGAGTTGAGAATGAGGACAGGGAACGCTGCGGCCTCGACTGCGAGACCTGGATCCTGCTTTCTCGGAGACATCCTGATCATCATTGATCAACAGTGCTGGTCTTGCACAAGGACCAGCACGCTGCCTCTTTATTTCCGGAATAGCTTCCTGATTGGCTGAGTTAGTTAGTTGGGCCAGTTCTGCCTTTGTGACTTCAGCCTCAGAGTCAGGAACCAGGAACAAACTATCCGTTGGAGGCTGATGCCATTATTGGTAGCGGTGCGGACTCATCCTGCATCACGGAATCCTTGTTGCGGAAAATAGACATCCCCGAACTGACTAGTCGGAAACAATTTCAGCCTCCGTTAGTCGCTGGCGGCAGCCCTTGCAGCCTTGCACCCACTAGCCTTGGATCACAATTATTTCCCCCGGTTTCGCGTTTTTCTCACATCTTCGCGTGACGAAAGTTCAAATAATTATTGTCTCTATCAACGCGTCGTTTAGGAAATCGGTAGTACGGAGTAGATTGTTCAGAATACTTTTCATACAATCGAAACTCTAGTAATTTAGTAGTTACCTCAATATGATTATGAAAAACATTAACCTTTTATTTTTGGTAGGTGAGTCGGAGGTCGTCCTCCGGGTCCCTTTTCATCATACTTACCCACTTCCTTGGGTCAGATTTTTAGGGGAAGCAGCCTGGGTCACTGGTCAGAGCGAACCCTGAATGCGCAGTTTCTGATCGGCGGTATCGAGGGTTTCTTCACCAAGAATAGCATCCTGTGAAACTGAAGATCTTGCTGACATCGTTAGTTTCCCTTAGTTACTCAGGACCTGGCTTACACTGCAGGCAAGCCCCTTGGCGAACTCAACCCAGGATTATCGGTGCTTATGTACCTCTGCCCTACCAACGTTGATACACTAAAGGCCGACGGAAGGAAAGGATAATGCCCGCATACCTCCTATAATCCACACAGCCTACGGAGTAGGAAAAAAAATATTGTCTTGTCGAGTCAAGTGTAGCGCTTTGAGGCTTGACACTTGACTAACCGAACCTTTGAAATAATACTCTTCCAGATGTGAACGAGGCCGTCATGCAGCAATATCCCTCTCTCAGCTCCTGGACTGGCTGTAGCGCCGATATCGCCGAGAAAATGCAAACCAATCCATAGCTTCAACCGTCGGATTTGAAGGGCTGTCGCATGTGAAGGATGTTCCTTCAACTTCGAAACTTCATTGTCATGGACTTTTCGTTGCCTTCGCAAATTTCCCTCGAACAAAAGTTCCCTAACCTACCCCTCTCGTACAGGGATTCAACTCCGAGGCCGAAAGCTTGACCAACCCTCAAAGCGACGGCTGATATCGTTTCCATCGCGGGCACAGGGTTAATATTTATAGGCCTACAGGCTGGCAACGGTCCTGCTAGTTATTATGAACCCCGGAAACATTGCGAAGAGGAAGTCATATCTATTTCATCAACTCTTAAAAAAGCTCACCGTGGATTTTCCGACTCATATAAAATTCTATCAATGCTGGGAACTTCGACCCTGGGCTACCCACCTGCGTGGAAATCCAGCTTGTTTCTTACAAGAAAAAGGGAGTGTCTCATTGAGACGGACGGAACTCAAGAAAATAAAAACCGCAGAGATTAGGTTTACTGAGACAGCTGAGTATATAGGACAGAAAAGGTATCACCAGGTTGGCATTTATGATTTACCGTCTTAATTAGGTCTTCAATGTTGTCTTTACAGGATGGGCGCATCCTTGTTCGAGGATGAATTTGCCACAAACGTCAAATTTTGTGAAGTTCTGGGCGAAAGACATGTGCACCTGTGATCCGCGAGAGGTATTTTCCACCCTCAATTCTAACAAAGCCATTTTTAGGTCGATTCCTTATCCAATGTGGAAGTAGTCTGTAGTACTTCAATATCTTTACTTGAAAACCCATGCAATCGCGGGCTTTGGGGCGGCTTGGGCATGAACTCCCCCCAGAAATTATCATACGTGGTCTGGGAGATCTGAGCAAGTAATTGCATTCAAGCAACTCCGATTGTCTAGGCGTACCTATCACCCTTATTCAAGGGACACCGTTCATACCCAAGAAAATCCAAAATAACTCTACCTCTAATGTATAACCCTCTTTTTTTCTTTCCGTCTTCTCATAGTACAGTGAGAATGCTTATCAATAATTACTTGATCAAGATCGGCTTCTAGCCCGCCATAAGCTTTCAAACTCGTTGCCAATCTCTTTTTCAATTCTCTCCTCCAGCTCGCGGATGGCCAAGGGTTGAGAACGTTTACTCAGCGTAATGCCCATAGCTGTCGCATTTTCGCGTTCCAAGAGAACTAATGGAAATGAACAGGAAAATGTAAGTCGAAAACTATATCCCTAGAACAACAAGAGAGTGGAGAAAAGCGAGTAGAGTAAACTTACTATGTATATCAACTGCAGCTCGCTTCCCACTAAACATTGCATGTTCAACATTGGTGCTATCGTCGTTATTACAATCCCCGACGGCATATACACCCGGCATACTTGTGACCATCCCCCTAAAATCATTATCTATCTTTCCATCAACCATTTTCAGCCCCAGCTTGTAGGGTAGGTCGGAGCATTGCTTGGAGCTGAACGCTGTGAAGAATACGGATCGATTCACAGGCTGAGCACCACCTTCGAAATGGACCGTGAAAATATCGAACTCTGATTGGTTCCGAGAATCGAAATGAGTTCCACCGTCTTGAAGGCGGGTGATGTTTTTGATGAGGGAGTAGTGGTATGTGATGCCGTAGAATGTTTCGAGCCCACTTGTCTCACTTGCTGGGAGCTGGGTGCCATTCGTGAAAACTATAATGTCGTGGTTTATCGTGGCGATATGCATTATGTTGTTCAGAGTGCTTGCCACATCACCCAGGATACCAATGGGCTGGTCACGGTGCTCAAATCCGTCACACCAGGGACACCAATAGATCCCCCGACTCCAAGCTTCGGCTATACCAGGAGTGTCTGGGAGAACGTCTTCCATACCCGTGGCAAGGACAATTTTTCGCGCCCGTTTAGTAACCGGGGAAGGAAATCCTTCGCTGCCCATATCGATCTCCACCTCAAAGTGTGGCAGGACGTCAGGGGAATACTTCACGGGGGTAATCCCCAAAACTGTCCCATTTTTCATATCTGCTGTTGGATATTTCTGAATTTGTTGGCGGGCTACGTGCCGAAAGAATGACGGATCCACGCCTATGAAAGTATCAACAAAACCGAACTCCCTTTAAGGGTATGCGAGGAAGTGATGTGCATTTCATATTTTTACACACCATCATTGCTAATGACATCGTGAATATGTCTTGTCAACCCGTTGCGATATTTCCCAGAGTCGATCATCAACGCCGTTCTCCGGACTCGGGATAAACCACTCAACGCGCTGAGACCAGCGGGACCACCTCCGACGATGATGACATCGTAATCGACGGGAGGAAGATTGCTTGCGAGAGCATGTGTCAGAAAGCAGAAGAGAATCAATAATCCAGAAGCAGAGTAGAGCATAGACATAGTGGATTAAACTGCTGTGATAAAATGCTATCCGAATAACACTCTTGGACTAAGCGACTAGGTCTTTTAAAAGCCTTAAGGAGTGGAAGATTTTACATCGTGCAGCTGTCGTCTTACTCCGGACAATACAAGCAACAGAAGGGGCTTCCTTCCTCTTTGAAGAGCTTCCAGTCCCCTTCACCCCCCGCAATGGGCCTGCCTTGGTCCATAGTTAACCGTGATGCCCCCCTCAGCTGGAGGAAGTCGCGTTAGGGTTAGAGTTAAAGCTTGATTAGAGTTAAAGCTTGAGAACCTAGTGTCATAGTTACAGCTGACGTGTACACGTGCCTCTCCCCACACATCTATGTGTAAAATATGTCACATAGATGTATTCTGGAGAATATGTACTCATCTTTTTCTCTTGTTATTACATAATTCTCTTCTAGATAGAAAGTAGAAGAATCAACTCTATGATAGCTAGGTTTGCGTTCGGGTTTGCAGAGCGCGACGGAGGGCGTTTGGTGGTTGGACAGAGGGTGGTGATGTCCATCGGCCGTCGTTGATTCGCTGTAGGGTTGAAGAGGGTTGGGGAGGGGTTATGGAGGGAGTCTAATGGTGCTGGCATTGTGCAGAACGCTGCGGTTTGGGCTAATTGGTTTATTCTTAGGCCTGTAAGGTGATAAAGGTAGTAGAGAATAATGTACGTACAGGTGTAGGGGACAGGTGCGAAGCCGTGTGCCAAGCATCGGTTTCCCGAGGGAACTACTTTGAGCCGCTAAAATGTTTCGGCCCGATCATGCAACTCCAACCTACCCTGTGCCCAGGTATGTAACCCAACCGCTCGGGTACGGCCAACACTATCGATACACGTTCCGGATATCATGGCTTCCAGCCATTGGTGGGCACAGACTCAGTTCTCTGTTTGATCAAGATATCCCTTAGAAATTTTGGTGCTAGGTTGCAGAACCCCGGAAATTGTAACTTGATAGATTACACGGCAGTTTGGCTGATTGTACTCATGGTTTCGCATGTAAAGTGCCTAATTATCATTTAGAGGAAGTATGTATATACCGTTTAAGCAAAAGAAGGGAACTGGTACAAAATGTATTCATAAAGGATGACGAGCATGCTAGGCGATGTTCCCAATGCAATTGGTGAATACGAGAAATGAAACAGAAAGGCAATTTGAAGACACAAATAAATGGAAACGATGGAAAGGTAAATTGTTTCATAGTCGAGGTACGGTTTAGCCCTCGTGAATATATATATGTATGCGGGTTTTGAACAGGAACAAAAAAAAAGAGGATTGAGATTTCTTGGGTATCATTGAAGTGCGGAGAAATGGAGAAAATGACAGGGGGTATACGCTCTCAGTTCCTTCCTGGAAAAGCAGAGTAAAGTAATTGGAAATAACCGTGAAACTCAAACGGTAGGAATGAACTCCCAATATAAGAGACACAAAATGGCCTTTAAAACATCGAGCTCTTTTTCCTAGTTAGCGTGTTTTGACGACCATCATCCTTCTTAAATAGTCCGAAAATACTTCGTTTTTCTTTCAGCTGGGGGTTAGAAGGCCGCTGAGCCGCGACCTGTGGCGGTGCGAAATTGTGCGACGGAGTGGGGATGTAGGATGAATAGCGGTGGTGTGCAATGGAGTTGGGATTGGTAGATGCAGGTCGTGGAGGTAGGTTAGGCCTAGGCTCTTGAAGGCTTTGTGAGTGTTGCCGTCTATGCTGCGCTTCCTCTTTGCCGTATATTTTCTTGAGGCGTTCCGTTTCTTGGTCGACGGCAGCCTGCCTTCTTCTTGCTTCCCTCTGCTCTGCTTCTAGCAACCGTTTCGTCTCTTTCTCTGCCTCTTTCTCGCGACGACGGCGTTCTTTCGCTTCAACTTCAGCTTGCCTTTTTAATCTGGCAGTCTCGGCATCGATTTCCCATTGGGTGCGAGGATCAGCTGGGGGTGGGCGGGTTTGCCGTTCCGGGATGGAAATCTGGGGCCTTTGGGGTTTGGTAGGTGGCTGCGACTGATTTGCATAGTTCTTTGTTTCCTGAGACGAGATGGGCTTTGTATCAGGTATGATATTGGGATTGGGAGGGTCGGAGATGTGAAAAGTTTCGGTCATTTGGCCAAAATATACATCTCGAATGACAATGGCGCCTAACAGAAGGACTACCTCCAATCCCTTAAAATCTTCAATCTCTACCCGATAAAGATTTGGCTCATATAAAGTCACCTCTTTAAATCCCTGTAAGATGGCCACCGTTATATCAGGCTCTTTGCTCTTTTTATCATCTAGTTTCTTTCCAGACATATAACAACTAAGATCCTTTGAGAGCTTCCCATCCTTGCGCCAGATAAATTTTAGCTTTGGAGTGATATCTGACGCGGCAGGATCGCTCATTGTCCGATCGAGGGTAGAGTTTGAAGGTTGTCTGAATGTCTGCTGCGGCATTTCAAACTCCCATGATGCCGCAGAGTTCCATGTCTTCGGTCGGTGGCGGACAAGGACCTGCTGATCGGGGTTGTATAACTGTATAATGAACACATTCGGTAGTATAGGTTCTGGAGGGGGCGGAACTCCACCATTCTGCCGAATGGCTTCTTGCGACAACGACGGCTGTGTCCATTTAGGGATCAAAAGAACCTCAGCATAGAGGACATCAGGAGAGTAAGGATCATAGATGCCCGCAGCATAGCGGTTTTTAGATCCCGGTAGCGACGGATCAAGGTGCCGGAGTGTATAGGCGGGTGTAGGTTCCGCACCGTGTTGCACGAAAAAGAAGGAAGAGTTGAACTTGGGATTTTCGTTAGAGGGTTTGACGAAGAAGGCTGTTGAGTTTATTAGCTACTTCACTATTATCCAAATACAGTAATATAGTATAGGAAATCGTACTTGGCAGATTTTCATCCAGCATCTTGGAAGCCGCAGACGTTCTCCTCTTGGAGTCAGGAACAAGGTTGCAAAAATGGGTGGTTCAGGGGCGGAACTGGATGTTCAGGTTCGAGAATGAATTTAGGGGAGCCAAACCATGTCCTGGAAATGGGCGACAAACGACAGGCGACTCTATACTATCCTGAAACTCGAGAGACACAAGAGAGGATTCATCGGATATAATGTAGTAGCTACTGGAGAGCTCTGTAGTTATTCCGCGCCCCACCTGCGACGAGGCTGTGGCTTGCTCATGCGTCACTGCATTATGTCAGCTAGCTGGCGCCAAGATTCGTTGGTACTTTTTATGGCTTAGCGCATGATGCCACGTTCCTGCCTGAGCCGCAAGGCGGAAGCGTAACTTTAATTGGACCAACCATCTGCAGACTTCTTTTCAACCTCCAAGCTCCCCCTGTGGATTCGTACCTGAACGCGTGGAGCGACAACGAAAACAATCTAGGAATGGGGGCTACCTGGGCAGGGAGTAGGAGCAGCGGCAATTGCAGCCATTTCCGGCAAAGGAAATCAGGGGGAAAAATACAAAAACAAAGGAATGCTGTGCTAGCTGCAAACTATTTTTCACATCATTTCCCTTGATACGCTGGCCGTCATTTACGTAGAGGGACCATCCGTTGCGCTCATCAAAGACAACCTCCCGACCAGCGGCAAGATTGTTGAGAAGGATCGGCCCTATCTTAGGAACACCGGCCTCAATCTAATTTTAGTAACATTTTTTAGAAGCTGTTGTACGTCACTACAAAACGGGCAGGCCCACTCTCCATGAGCACACGAGATTGTACGGAGTAGGAACGATTCTTTTCAGAAAGGTTTCAAACTCACAGCGTAGCGCTGTACCCAGAGTTAAGGAGAATAATAAAGGGGAGGGAAATTATTTCTTTTCCCGTCCTGTTACGAAACTCTCTAGCGGTTCTCCTGCAGAGCTTTTGCCTAGAAGATGCTCGTGAAAGCCCCCTGAAAAAGCAATATCATCTCAATTGCGCTCGGGTTTGATGCTAGGACAGAGCATCTGGTGCTTCCAAGCCACGCATAGGGCGGCACCCCACCGACGTCCATGCGGGTTGAATTGGCATAAGAGAGCCAGTAGCTGATGAAGCCAGTACCCGTTCTTGCCGCAGTACACGGTGCATAATACCAAGCACAAGCATGGAATTTCCGGTATAGAACCTAGTGTTGATCACTCCCTTGCGAGTGCGTTACGAATTTCATTATGTATGACGAATACTGTGCGGTATAAGGCACTACGAGAGAGAGCGTTTGTATGTACTGTACCTGAAATTGGTTGCGCGTGAAAGAAGACCATTCCGCCTATCAATCCTTGGCTGAAATAGCTTCAATCCTCCGCTTATAAATAGCACATAACTAATGCCGGAATTCTTATTTTCGAATTTTGCCATTGCCTGAAGAGCGTGCTTTGAAGAAAAATATATCTTCCATGCTTCGGTCAATGACATCCCCCGTAACAGATGGAACCCTCTTGGGACATGTGGAGATATAAAGGATTGTCCCTCCAAAAATAGAGGCGGAACGCAAGGTCAATTAATGTCTTTCGATCGCTGAAATTCCAGCGCCAAAATATCTATGCAACTTTTTGGTTCTACACAAAGAGAATCTATATATCGTGCGCGGTGAAGATATCTATCTATTTGTCCCGCCGAAGGAACGGCCTTGTAGACAGTTCTCACCTGCGAAAGGAAATAAGCGCAATGTTGTCCCGGGAAGCTGAAGCATGAAATACCAGGTGCGAGGACGAAAAAAAAAAACTGGGGGAAGAAGAAGAAGGAAAATCTTAGCGCGAAAAATCTATATTTATGGCCTCCCATCTATTCATCCGACATCATTCACCTAAGCAATGACTCTCGCATCCTCGGCCCCTTCGGCCGTAACAACCTTCTCCCCCGCCTTCTCTTCAATATCGACAGCGGTTATCCCCTTCTTCGCCGCCTCCTGCTTAGCAAATTCCAAAATCTGATTCTCCCAACCCGTCATAGCCTGCACGAAGAATTGCTTCTGCAGGTCCCGGGAGGGCGCCTCGGCCGATCTCCCACGGCGTGTGCGTGACTCTCGCGTTTCGATGATGCTGGCATTGTCGCCGTCCACGGGACGACCGTATAGATCATCTTGGTCCACGGAGTCGGCGAAGGTGTAGCTGCGGTATTCGGTATTGCGCCATCCGGTGCCTGGGTAGGTGGGAGAAGGGCGGATATTAGTATAGTTATTGGGGCTAGGTTTCATGTTCGTAACTTTTTTTCCCGCGAAAGAAAGGTTATGCATAAGCTTGTTGGTTTGTGATTTTTTTATTTTTTTTATTTTTTGGAGTAGGGATTTGGACAGGAGTAATTAAGATGGGGAAAGGGTAATCCCAAGGCAGGGCGGATAAAATAGGGGTGGGATTAAATACCTTGGTAAAGTGTGCTATCTTCCCAGTCCTCCGTGAAATAATGTAGAAATCCTCCATGCGATACAATCACAATCTCCTTTTCCGGCCGAGCTTTTAACCAACGTCGCGCCTCCCTGGCACGATTCGCAATTGCCTCCGCACTCGGTGCCCATTTTTCTTTCTGTACAATAATAAAAGAAATCATATTAGCCCACGCTCCCCTGTCCAGCTGTTGTATGGCCGGAAACCAATCCGACACAGCAAAATAACGGACTTCTAAATCCGAATGCCTAACTCACCTTCGAATTCCAATCCTCCCCTACTAACTTCAAATCTACCGGGAGCCCATTATCATCCACCTCCTTCTGCAGCACTGTCAAGTCACTGCCAACATCGCATGGCACATCGCTCGTCTCTTGGATCTCTGGCAGCGCAATGATCGTTAGTCCCTTATTCTTAATTCGATCTTCAAATGATAGTAGTGCGGTGTATATCGTGCGCCGGAGAGGGGAGGCAACGACGAGGTCGATCTGGGAGTGGTGCGGGAATTCCGCGCTGAGATCTCTACATTGCGATTCGCCGTGTGGGGTTAAGAGGGGGTCGGGGATGATGTGGTTGGCGTGGCTGAGGTTATGGAAGCCCTGGAGATCCCGCAGTCAGTTGTCAGATCGGTAGTTAATGTAGGATGCAGAGCAGAGGGGAGACTAACCTGTGCATGACGGACACAGTGAATGATAGGTGGCATCTCTAGATTCTATGATATATACAAAAAGTGATTTCACGGAACTGGGAGGGATACCGCGGTAAATGTTCCAGGCTGTGAAGCGCGGGGTAGGTATGTATGTAGGTACTAGGAAAAAGCCTACAGCTAAAGGCAGTCTATTCTTCGATGTCTAAATGCGAGTATTGGATAAATAATGAATGAATGAAAGAATGTATACTGAATAATATAAGATGTCACAACAGTATATTGAATTCAGGCACAAGAATGTCTATAAAGGTTGGAATCGTTTCAAAGTTTGATTCTTGACTTTGCGACGGCAAAACGTAAAGTTAGTCATACATACATACATGCCTTGCCTCATGGGGCAAATTTTGGGCTCTTTGGCCACCCCCACAACACGTTGAATATACTAGATCTAACCAATGGCATGGCGGATTTATTACATGGCGGTTGAAAAGGGCGGGCAGCCTTCTGCTTGTACGGACTACGGACTCACGAAGTATCAATTTAGTCTTTCGGTGAACGCTCGGTATATATATTCTGATTGCGACAATGACAACTGAGTATTTCCAAAGCCCGCAAAATCAACGCATAGATCTTGCGACTGTTGTATGAATAATCCTCGCCTCGCAGGTCGAGAAGAGCAAGGAGCAAACGCACTGCTAACACAAAGAAACCCGGAAACAGTCACATTCGCAAAGAAATATATCCCAACACCCAGCCGGGCCTACCAAACCTGTTATCCCTCCTTCCGTTCTCTTATTAATAACCGTAGCCTCAAAACGCAACAAAAATTAGGTATAAAAACGCGCAAGAGGGAAAGGGCTCTAATAAAACATAACGTCTTGAAAGGTAGGTATTTGTCTCGCTTGCGTGTCAAAAGGTATATAAAGTAAAAGAGACGCGCGCAGTACGCGGAATAGAAGTCAAAAATCAAAGCATGGTTTTAGGACGTGCAATCAAAAGAACATGATAAGGGCGAGAGGAATTCGTTGGAAATCGGGATGCCAGGAAAGAAATCAGTCCATGCATCTCACCATAAATTAGGCGACCCCAAACCCTCTTGCGTTCTCGAGAGCTTTTTCCAACTTTTCCTCGAGAATGGCTCGGTTGGAATACTCCGGGAGAAGGAGCCTGCCAAAGCATGTTAGGCTAGTCGGAAGACGCTGTATCATTGGTTAGCTTCCGGCACAAGCCAAGCATGGTAATTATAGAATTGTTAAGGGTTGGTTAGTTAGTTACGTACGCTATCCCCAGTACCATTCCTCTGAATCACGAACATGATACTAGAAATGCCGTTGACCGGTACTCGATCGCTAGCCGTGACGAACTCCAGCAACTGACGTTTCCTCGTCTGCGGGTATCGCTTCACTATGGACCAAAAGTCGCAGATGACACGGTGATTAGGCTCGAAGCCGCCTTCGTACCGGGCATTGTGCTCAAGCTCTTCAATGTCAATCTCCTGGATCCCTTCGATGACGGTTTTCAACGCCTCCGGTGTAAATATTGATAGCGCCGTTCGATCTAGACAGGTATAAAAGCCGCGAGCGAATGCTTCATATTGCGGGCGGATGGATTTGTCTGTTAGCCAGAAGATGTAGTCCTTGACAAATCGTTCTCGATTCGCGTTCGTGACCAGAGCGGCTTCCTGTGGAGGCGAAGGCGGTGTAGCTTTGTAAGTTCTTGAAGAAGACCCTTTCAGTATCCCGGAGAGCACCCCGTCTCTCTTCGATGTGGAACTTTCATCGGCCGATTCACGCAGCATTGACGTATTATCATCAAAATTCCTGGGGTGATTTGTTTTCCCTGACCATGATTGTCGGTAATACGATCCGCGCTTTTTCCGTTCCCAAGCTGACCGTTCCGGGGCAGGCCATGGTTCATTGCGATCGACTTTCTCCATGTCGACAGACACGAAGTTTCCAAACGCATCAAAACTAAACTCGTAAGTCCTCATGAAGATGTCACCAACATCTCCATCATCCCATGATAATAGATCACCTAAGCCTTTCGCAAGCTCTGGCCAACCGACTCGGATATCATCGAGGTTTTTAACTCTCAATCCCAGTAGTTTCTTATACAACGCAACTGGAAAGCTAACCGGAAGGGTCAAACCGTTATAAACAGCAAGGGACATCAATAGCCCTAATAACTCGAACTTGTATAGCGGTTCCATCGAGCACGGCTGAAACCAAGACATGCGAGTTCGCATATCCATCGTAAACATCCCGTATGATGGGTCCAATGCCTCCCCAAGCGCTACGCGGAAAAACTCTTGCTGCACACCACCGTGATCGATACCTTCTTCCCCTTCATCCATACCCATTTGTACTTTAAGGGGTCGCATTAGCTCACGTCTTTCTCGTCGCCACAATTGATCGAGAGCGTCGGTAAGGACATTATCACGGCGTACAACTAGAACCAGATATGTCGAAATGGATGTTTTCAATCTTGCAAGCAGACTAACATCATCATCTATCGGTATGATACCCGAAAATGCCGGCTGAGTAACATGTCGTGAGGTGGTCATTGCGGCTTCATATGACTTGGACATGTTAGAATAGTTAATAGCCCGGAAATATATCACCAAGGCGGACGGAGGAAATAAGAAGGGATATGATAAGAGATGAACGGTTCGGTTATTTGGGAGGATTCCGAGCCATTCAACAGGCATTTCCGTCGGGTCTAACCGCTCGGAGAGGAAAGATGTATGGAAGTCTTCGGGCTCTAAACCAAGTCTAAAGCGTTCTTTATACATTGATGCAAGGAGTTGTAAAGTGCCGCCAACGGCACCGGACTTTGCCATTTCGGGCTTGCCGTCCCATTCCTTCAGCAAGAGGGTCCGTAACCATTCCACAGCTACCATATGGGGGTTGGCAGGTCGCTCGTCGTGTAAAAAGGAAGGGGATGTTTGTGAAGATTTTTCATTGGCCTTGGAGAAGTCACGGAGAGTTCGTATTATCAGTCTTGTAAAGTCATGCTTCTCTTGTTGCTCAATATCGTGGATGTTAATGGTTCGGGTCTTAGAAATTTCATGAAAGGCCATACGCGCAGAAACCACTCGAACCAGGCGATTTACTAATCGGAGCGCGAGGTCATGCTCAAACATTTCTGAGACGGCCACTAATGATCTCCTAGTAGACCGAGGATGCTTTCTCATCTCAGCGTCAGGTAAAACGGTACCGGAGGAGCGGATATGGCGAATGATCTCCCATGTTTTCGGGTCAGTTTGCGGGATAAAGCTTGATAAAGCTAGCAGCGTGATAACCGAAATGTAAGCCGCATCGGTGTCAGAAATGTAATCTTCAGGAGTGTCGGTATTAGAGGGTGGAAAAAACCCATGTTTCGAAATAGCGCGGGATGAAGAAGCGGCCCATCGCACAGGAAGCATATGTGGCCTGGGCAAGGAAAATTCCCTTGGTGGAACAAAAAGCTTCGCGAGAGAAGTCCACAAGCTATGCAGTGTAGTTTCCCAAGGACATATTCGATGCAGGACCCGAAACGAGTTTTCTACTTGTTCGATATCTAGTGTGCCCACGTTCTCCCGACGGTCAATTTCCGCCGAGGTCGGGGAATCCTTCCGGAAGGATTGAAGAAGTTGACGAGGACTGCTCAGAACATAAAACACACTCTGCGCAACAAATGGAAACACCTCACGCTGGCGGGGAGTTGCATACTGCCAATCCCAAGGTTCAGAATATCCGCGAGACTCCAATTCTGACATTTCTTCGATCCACTTGTCTCTATCTTCGTCGTTTTCAAACATTAACTTCTCTAATCCAGTCACTATCTGCTCTGATAAGTGAGATAGGGTCTGGATTTTCTGAGGTATAAGTAGTTTGCCGTTGTTGGCATCTCTGGATACTGGAATTTCGGGGCTTTCAGTTGGAGACTGTGAGTGTTGCATGCTGTAGTCTATCGATACCCGGCTGTTGTCGCACTCAGTGCTTTCCGATTTCCTTGGGCCGTGAGACCCATCCCATGAGACGCGCCTATGCCGCTTTTGCTCTGGCTTCGAAGGGTTGCTCACATCACTTGCGTTTTTATGTTTCTGTGGTCGTTGCTTTAAAGGCGGCGGAGATTGTAAGGATCGATTAGGTTGGTTTGACGGAGTGTTATGCGATGAAGCCTTTCGGGATTGTTTGCGTTCAGAGCGTACCCTGTCCTCGGCAAAGGTCTTCGAAGGCTGTTTCCGGTGTTCCATTTCACCAAGGGACAGACGCTTTACAGGCTGTCCGGGGATCTTTACTTCAACCGCCGTCGGTTGTGGATTGGGGTTGGAGGATGTAATACTTTGAGGGCGGGACTTAATATTGGGATGCGAAACAACCTGCTTCTGTCGACTATTTCGTTTTGGGTTACTTGGATGCTCTTGGCTTCTACCTGGTGTTTCATTTCCAGGAGATTTGGATGGCGAGCTACCATCATCGTTTGGGTCAGACGGGACTGTATCGAACGCCTCGGGAGATCGTCGCAAGGGTAACCACTCCACCATGCGCAATGAAAGGGTGTCGAAAAGATTTTGAGTAAAGGATTTCGGATCTTTTAATCTCTGCGAACTTTTGCCGTCTTCGCTTTGTGGTGGGCCCGGCTTCTCGTTCGCCGCCGTAGATTTTGCAGTAGTCCCATTCTTCCCGCGCTGTTGCTGGTGCAATGTATCACCCGCCGGCCTCTCTTGGGCGCCATTATCCTCCACGTTATTGTGGCCTTGAACGTCAGAGGCGAATTTAACACTTTGTTGGGACACTTCACATGATCGTCTCCTGTGTCGTCGGGTCCCATCTCCTGAGAGGAAGTCGGTGTTGGTGGCCGGGGTATTACGACACAAGCCTCTCTCCGGGTTATCCTGGCTAGCCAAGTAGCAGGCAACTGTTCGCGCACTCAGTTCAGTGAACCTGCGAAGAGGCGCATCCGCGACTCTCCTGCGATAGCTAAAACATGTAGGGGTGGCGCAGAACGGGTCCTGGCAGCCGTAGAGGAGCTGGTTTTTATACCTATAACAGAAGCCGTAAGCAAATAGTCAAACGGGAGAACGCCTGTGTCGAACAAACAAACCGTTTAACAAGGAGATTGAAATCTCTCTGACGCTTGTCTCTATTCCATGGTAGCACTCCTTCGGGATCTGTCACAGCGATAGTATTCTTGGCCAGCACCTCCGGGACGTCGGCGGGGAGCTTCGATGGATGGTAGAGTCCCCTGTCCCCAACGGAAGCGGATCGCCCCGAGTCTGGCG
This sequence comes from Blastomyces silverae, assembly GCA_001014755.1. Classification (NCBI taxonomy): domain Eukaryota; kingdom Fungi; phylum Ascomycota; class Eurotiomycetes; order Onygenales; family Ajellomycetaceae; genus Blastomyces; species Blastomyces silverae. The sequence goes on along the minus strand of LDEV01001443.1, from coordinate 17,129 downwards.
GGCTCCCAGAGCCTCCCCGAAGCCTGGTCATGGTGTAGCAGTGTGTATCATATCTGAATGCGATAATGATACGAACGTATGTGGCAGAAGGCGGGAAAATGTTGTGGTCGAAAAAAAGCACCTTGGATGAGGCCCGGAAGATGCCTGGGAGCAAACAGAAGAGGCTCTGGCGTCACAGGATGACAAAACCGCCAAGAGGCTAGTGCCACAGCCAGCGGTAATCTGCGTATTGTACTGTCACCCCGCCCAAAAAACAACGTCATTAGCCACACAGCCGAGATTTATTTGCCTCTGCGTTGTTTGAGAAGAATTCAACTTGATTTGAAACTCGATAACGAGAGAGGGACAAGACATCCCGCAAACCAGGGTACATCCAACTCTAGAGAAACAAACATATTTCCTTTAGCAAAGAACCCCCCAAGAAAACTTTTTGATTAGCAAGATCCGTCAGAACAGATTAAATATTGTTATACGCTGAAAATATGACCCCCGCAGTCACCGAACACAGCGGAGAACTCACCTCTGATGGGTCTCTGAATATCGCAACTACGCATCCGTTTACTTGCAATACATGCCAGGTTGCTTTCAGAAACAGCGATGCCCAGAGAACTCATATGCGGAGTGATTGGCAGTACGTATATATTCTTAGTCCTGTTCCCTTTCGTAAACCCGATAGATGTTAATAATAACTCTTGTACAGTCGATATAATTTAAAGCGTCGAGTCGCATCTCTTCCCCCACTGTCGTCCGAGATATTTGCAGAGAAAGTCCTTACGGCTCAGGCAGCGAACTCTGCCGCCGCTGCCAAAGCCTCCTTCGAAAAAACATGTGCAGCCTGTCAGAAAACATTCTTCAGTGAAAATGCCTTCTTGAATCATATGGCCAGCCAGAAGCATAGGTCGAGGGAAGCGCAACTGCGGAAAAGTGGAGCTCTTCAGGATGAAACTGCTTCCGTGATGAGCGGCACATTTTCTCTAGGAGAACCGATCAATGGAGGGGAGCCTGTCACTGCGCCCACCGCCACTTCCATCCAGGAATCCGCCGCAGAGGCCGAATTCTCCAAGATCGTGGGCGCAATGAAAGATACCACCATCGATAGCGAGGATCCATTATCGAAGCGTCCATCCAGGCCAACTCATTCTTCAGTTGCTGGAGCTCGTCAGGCGTCACCAAGTGGTACTGAACCCGAATATGATGAGGACTATGCGTTAACCCACTGCATGTTTTGCAACCACAATTCAGCAGGTGTGAAACAAAATGTCCTCCACATGAGGAAGTTCCACGGCATGTTTGTGCCTGAGCAAGGATACCTGGTTGATGGCGAGGGGCTGTTGAAATATCTCTTTGACAAAATCGCAAAGAACAACGAGTGTCTATACTGCCATAAGATCAAGTCAAGCACGGCAGCGATTCAGACACACATGCGGGACAAGGGACATTGCATGATTGCGTTCAGTACGGAGGACGAGATGCTAGAAGTGGGGCAATTTTACGACTTTTCCAGCACCTATTCTGACGACGAGGATGAAGGCGCGGACGAGGATGGATCAACGTCCGCAACGGGATCTCCCATTGGTGATGACAAGGACGTCGACGGTGAGGAAGGGTGGGAAACGGACAGCTCAGTATCATCGGTTGACGACAGGGATGCGTTGTATACTGATTACGAGCTACATCTTCCATCTGGACGGACGGCGGGACATCGCTCTCTGTTCAAATACTTCCGACAGAATCTACGGAATTATCCAACTCCAGAGGAACGCCTGTTACGCCAGCGGACAATTATGGACGCTGCTCAGAATCCGGACGTACATGACAATGATGCCAGCGCCAGGAGAAACCAGTCACTTATTACGAGAGGGGAGGGCGGTCTTGGTATGATTGGTGCGAGCGATAGCCAGAAGCAGTACGTCAAGGCGGCGGAGGTTAGAGAGAGACGGAGTGAACAGAAAGCGAAGAAGCTATATGAGTGGGGCGTTAATAAGAGGGGTAATTTCCAGAAGCACTTCAGGGTAAGTCATGTCATCCTAGTTAATGTTGCACATTTCATACTGTTCGTTCATTTACTAACTCTTAACTCTCAATTACAGGATCATCTCCTCCAGTAATCGGTCTGAATGGATGCGTGCGGTTGATATTCCTGATCTTCTCACATCGCATATTCCTCACTTTTTCTTTTCGGTTGTAGTTGGACTCTTCGGCAGATTAAATGTACAGTACATACATACTCTGTTAATCAGGTCCACCAAACGATAGATAAATGTAATGAATCTCGAATTGAGGCGAGCTGATCTTCGCTACTTCCCAAGCCTATCATGCAGGTAGCAGAATACAACTTAAATACTTTTCATCAGATACCACAAGTGGGAGTAACTTTACATTTCCATCCTCACATAACAGTATATAGTTAACGATCATCCGCAGACGCTACAAAAACACTAGGCAAAATGAAAGATAAATAGAGGCAAACTCCTTATAAAGGACACAGTTGTATTACACGTAAATAGTCAACGAAGACCTCATTATCATTTATGTAACTCGGGCAAAAAATAACGGGGAAGAACAACAGAGATGGGAAGAAGAAGAAGGAAATACGGCACAAGATCCTCATCGAGATGTAATCAATCCTCGTACATGAAGGAGGTGATTCAATTTAAAGCGACACGCGAATCCAGTGGTCCGGCTAAAAGCTCCAAAATCAAACAGAAAAAAAAAATTTACGCCATCCAAAGATACATTAATCTCATCCAAGCAGACGTTGCATTTCATCATCGCCGCCCTGGTCCATAGATCTAGAACCACCTCCCCCCTTCCGCTTTTTACGACGTTTCTTCTTCACAACATGGCCGCCACCATCATCATGATGATCACCACCATTATTGGCCGACAAGGCTTCATTGCCACTTGCGGAAATAAGAGCCTGTGTTGTATGCGCTCGATCGGGGCCAGTGGAGACAACAGGCACCCCGTCTTCATCGGTTGTGCCATCACTACTCGTATGCAGAATCACCTTGCGGATTCCGTTGCTATCGACGATCTGCTCTGTGATGCTGCCGCTGCGAGCTGGGCCGTGTCGGCGACGGTGGTCGCGGGCCTTTTGGACTTCCAACGAACCGGCGCTGGGTGGCCTGCTGTGGTGTGAGTGGGTGCTGGGGGTTCGAGATACGACTGCGTTTTCAGATTTAGGAGTAGTCAGGTTCAGGGTGCTACGGTCATGTCGCGGGCTCGTACTGTGCGTGCTGATTTCGTCTATCGTCTCTGTGGGTTGGGTGGAATCGGTTGCTTTCCCCATTGTGCCATAGGAGGCTTGCACGGCCAGGACGGCATCGCTTGCGCTCTTCCCTGCTGAACGGACCTGAGATGGGGGTCGTGTTGGTAGAGCACTGCTGGTTTCCGATGGTCGGGGTTGGGAGATTGTAGATTGGCGATCCGAGCTGGTCGCGTCGCCTGGCTTAATTTTAACTGCCTGGTACCTTGTTTGCCTTGGGCGACTGGCAAGATTCGAAGGGCCTAAGTGCTTCAAATGTTCGCGGATTTCCGGAGTTGGGCCCCGTTTGATAATCGGGGCGGCCTCTATGGAGTCTGCGCTGTCAAAAGTACCTGATTTTCGGAAATAGAATGAAGTCTGCGGTGGTGAGCTATAATCCGCTGCAGAATGTCTGCGGGGAAGTGTATCGCTGGGCGTAGGCTCTGCGTGCGTTATATGACTGTCGGACACGTCTATAAGATTGCCATGTGTATGCGGGGGTTCTGCAACAATGTGGCCTTTCGGAACGCGGGACTTGGGTGCGGGGGCCATACGACGTATAGCTTTATGTACATCAATGAAGACATCGGACTCGTCGATGATTTCCCTATCGAGTATTAGTTAGACATTCCTCAGCACCGGGGTTATTCATACGTACTCTCCAATCAGCTCCTCGATGACGTCCTCAAGGGTAACTACTCCTAATGCCCCGTGATCTTCACCGGGATATTCTGAAACCAGGACCATATGAGACTTTCCTTCCTGGAAAAAGTTGACAATATCCAGACAGCTAGTTTCGGCACGAGTTTCTGGCAGCGTTGCAAGCGCAAAATCTCTCACTAGCTTGCAGTCTTCTGGATCATAGGTAATGAGCATCTTCACCAGCAGCATGCCAACAAAATTATGCGGCTGATCCCGCGCATGTATTGGAATTCGGGAGTATCCCTGGGACAAGATTAAATCCATCATCTTTTCATCCAACACAGTGTCGACGGACATAGTGAAAACGTCCTCCATTGGAATCATAATGCTGCCCACAGACTTCTCTTTAAGGTCAAGGACAGCAGTAATAATGGTAACCTCATCAGAGTTGAGCTGTTCTCCAGCCTGTCCCAGGCTTTTATGCAACGTAACTAGGGTCTTCAACCCAGCTTTCTTATATATAGTTCCGTGATCTTCGCCCAAAATTCTATCGAGCAACTTGGCGATGGGCCATGAAATCGGTGACGTGATATACATCAGGAATAGAACGCAAGTCGCCATCCATGCTCCGATGGGTAAACCATAACGGACACAGATCGACTGGGGAACGACCTCGCCAAAAACGACTACACCAGCGTCAGCACTAAGTAATAGAAGTATATGAGAAAAACAGATTACATACCGATGAGTGCTGTACTGCCCAATACAGCTGGCCAGCCGCCTCCCAATGACCGATCAAGGATAATAGGGAGCGTTTCATTGGTGATGACGTTGCTAAGCAATAACGTAACCAAAACCCAGTGTTTACCCCGTTTCAAAAGCTTCAATACTTTCTCGGCGTTCCTCTTTTCAGCGCCTTCGCCTGAGGTTTTTATGACCTGGAGGTAGACTTCATCCTAGTGTATAGAAGAAAAAATGAGCATGAATATTTTAGAGTGGCGCAAAAGAAGTAAAAGACGAAAACTAGCGGGTGCCATACCTGGCCCATAAGGGCAATTGTTAACCCAGCGAAAGCACCACCACTAATCACCAGGGCCGCAGCTATCGAGAGATATAGCCACAGGCTAGGATCATCGGGAGCTTTGCCATCCTCCTGGGTATGGAGTTGGAGGGAGCTTAGGATGGGAAAGGCAGAGATGGTGGGAAGCTGTGCGGCTGCGAGAAACAGCAGTTTGGCAACCACCAGCGCTACAGATCGTCCGGCCACATGCTGGTTCGGATACATAGGAGAACCCTAGACAAATGGTTAATACGCATGGAAGAACGTATGTACTGTACATACAGATCTGTACAGTACCTATGAACTGTGGCTGGACGTACCTCGATGAAACAAGTTATACCAGGTCACGCAACAGCGCGTATCGGTTGCCCTAAAGTGAGTATAAAGTAATGTGTCTGAAAACGGCCGGATATCCAAATCCACGAGAACAGGTCGAGAGCGTCGACGGGGTTGGAGGTGGGAACAAGGGAACAGAAACCAACCCGAGGGGCCGAGTTTGGTCGCGATGTGATCATAGGAGTCTTGGCATGGACCGGCGAAAGACTAGGCAGGCTTATGTCAGCACGGACCCACGCCGGTGCTTATCCGGATTATATATTATCCGGTGCATCCACACTTTGTACTGCGCCGCAGTAGACTCTGTAACTATATAAATACATCTATATAATGTTTAAGACCGCTGCATGATGATGGCGAGTCTCTTGAAAAGTTAGCTTACTATTTTTATGAGCAGCCTATACTCCGTATGGGGGCAGTGAGCTGGAAAGCATGGTCTGCTACCGACTATGTCTTCTTGGCCACCATACAAGCTGACTTTGAGATGAAATGCAGTGCGGACAAGGAGCATTTCCTCAGTGGCTTTTCAGATTGCATACGGCCATTCCCCGGTATAATGATACCCGTCAGAGAGTAGAAACAGTTGGATATTTCCAGCAGGATGGAATTCCTAGCTTGCTTGCCTTTATTCCCACTCTTCTACTCAAAGGCAAGGCAGTCTTGTTTCTCAATGACTGCTCTACTACAGTACAATGGCCATTCTCAACACATTTCTGAAAGAAATAAGCTATGCAATATAGTATTCCCACTCATTAAACAGATCTTTTAAAAGCCCTGACCCACTGACACCATTTAACAGCCCAGTTTTGTGTTCCAAGATTTTTAAGATTTCTATTGTTTAACAAAGAAGAACTTTCAAGGAAATAGCCCTTCTACTTCAACAACAAATAAACTGACAAAAGTATATGAAAAGGGAATTTCCAGAAAACAGAACAAAACAGTGATAAGAAGGAGTTTCTCATTTCACTCCTCTTTAAAATACTTTCTGCTTGCCTGTGAACAACAAACAAGCAAGAAACATATGTTATCTACCATCTTTCTCCCACTTCTATCTTGATCGACAGAGTGTTGTTTGTCCCACATACTCAGATAGAATCTCCTAGAGAAGATTCATCGAATTACCTGCCCAACTGTCTTCTTGTTAGGATATACATATATAAAGCAAAAAGAACCGCTTCATCAGGTGGGAGAAAAGATAAGATGTATGAAATACTAGGGGTGACCAACCCCTATCCTTCTAGGAGTCTCCTCTCCTAGTCGATTCTGAGATATCAACTTACTTCTCTTCCTCCTCAACCATTCTGCTATAACTTCACTAAAATTTGTTCCACGAACAGAGCGACGAAGAATCGCATTCACTACGAGTGACAACATTTCAGATCGGATGGTCGTGAAATTCACGTTGCCAGGCAAATCGTTGCTAGAAGAAAGGGGGATAAGGTTGAATAACACAACACCACAACACACAACATAAAAACACCCCTTTTCTCGGCTCCTCTTATTTCTCCTCCTCCTCCTCCTCTTCTTCTTCTTCTTCTCATTCCTTTCTCCTGTAAAAGCCACTCATCATCATACTCATAAGAATTCATTCTGTCTCTCATCCTTCACAGCCTAACGGTGATATCTTTCTCTACCTACCCGTCACCATCTCCCGCCTGACAAGCTCTCCTGAACCGCCAGACAGCTTCGTGATAGCGTACCGTCATCAGCCTTTACTTCCATCTTCGTGACCTCCAAGCAGTCGAGTGCCAGTCAGCTGTGCTCCTCCGTTAACCAAACCCCGAGATATGACAGGAGAAAAGAAATGAGAAAAGAAAGTTGGTCTATGTGACAAGTTTTTTGCCCCCTTTCCCCCATTTCAACTCGAAAGATCGAAGAATCCTCGACCCAAGGGTATCAACCTTCTGGTAGTTCCCGAGACGCCAAGGGAAAGCTTGACAATGTTTTCCCTGACGATGCTGTGCCTGGTGTTGCTTATGGGTAACCTTCCCGGTGGCCCAACCACCACTGCGGCAGCCGCCGCCATCATCACAACTGTCTCGGAGAACCCGTTGCTGGCAGCGGATTCGATTCTCGATTCCACCATGACGTGCCCACTGGTCTTGAGTGCGGTCCTTTTCGTCGCGTTCGCCTTGCTCAGTTTCATCCCCGTATGCGTCGGCGTGCATAAGAGGCTGAGTACTGGCAAGGGCCCCATCACCGTCGCTAACGTGATAAGTATCGTCTTCGCCAGCCTAGTTGGCGAGCACATGGTGACTGCGTGGTCACCTCTGCATACGACTCTCTCGCGTACTTACTCGCAAGACGGTGCTCTGGGTGCCGCGCGCTTCGCGGTGGATCGGGCAGTATCTGCGTTCCGTCAGACCTGGGCATACCGCCTGTACCGCTGGATTTCGCCCAACGGACAGGTAGTATCTTTCAGAACGCTATTCGTGAGTATTATTCATTCTTTTCCCTTCTTTGTAGCGGAGGTACTGGGGTGTGCTAACCGTAAGACCAGCTGCCGGTCACGCTATATTGCGGGTACATCAAAGTCGGTGCACCAGCCTGCGCCTATCTTTCTGGCCTTTTTGCCGGGATCGCCAACGGTTCCGAGTTGCGTATTTCTAATTGTGACTATGTCATAACTAGCATTTACGCTCCCGTGGATCAACATAGGTGGCACGATGACCGGCTCCAGAACCTTTATTGTTCTGGAGCGCTATCCGGATTCGTCATGCGGACCGAATGGAAAGAATGGATAGAGCAAAAGCTCTATGTAAGTTACCTGAACTTTCACATGTTGAATTTTGTTATTTTCTTTTCTTTTTTCTCTTTTCTTTTTTTTAGAATAAGGGCACACGAAACTGATGAGACGGTGCGAAAATATAGTCATTGGAAATGTTCCACCTTGCCCTCTTCGTGTCCTTGGTGGCGCTGGCGTTCCTCCCTACCTTCATCGTCTGCACGGTCATCAGGCTGAAGGACTTTGACTATGTCATTGTCCGGAAAGCCAGCCTGGCAGCGATGAAGGTTGCAGAGAACCCAACCCCGAAGAAGGCCAAGAGGGCAAGCGATGTGAATCCCGCTAGAAGGAACGGGACAATTGGGAATCGAAGGAGCGCCAGTCAGCGCACTTTGATGATTGACCAGTTAAAGAGCCGAATTGGGGAACTTGAAGCTCGCAACCTCGACTCTACGTCCATGATTAGGGCTCTTGAGGAAAAAAGTCGGAATAAGGACCGAGTACTCGCCAAACTCATGAAGGACCGCGCGTATCTGCAGCTGCAGAACTCAAGAGAGCGCTCATCACGAGAATACCTTACCGAGAGGCTTTCAAAGTCTATCACGAAGCAAGACACGCTCAATTTGACTTCCTCCCTTAAGTTGGCGCGAGAGCAGCTGAGACAGGAAGAAATGCGAGTGAAGATTGCAGAAGATATGTACAATGCTCTCAGGACCCTTGCGGGGAGCATAAGCTTAGAACCAAGCCTCCACAAGTACATCCACGATTTCGACAAGATCGCTGAGAAGTGCAATGTGGACAACTTGAGTTCGTCAGCCCGGAAGGCAAGGCTAGAAGTCATGCAGCAAACCCTCAAGAACAAATTACCCTACCTGCTTAGGGAGGCAACAACCGCGGCTTACGCGGTTCGGAACACCAGATACGACGAGCAGATTGCCGCTATCAAGAAAAAAGGCCGCCCTCAGGAGAGATCTCGAGAGTGCCCGCCGCCATATCAATTCGCTCGTAACCGAGCCCGCTTAGCGTACATGAATTCCCGCCTTAACGACAACCCGACGACGACGAACGCTGAGCTTGATGCGACGAGACAACAACTTGCCACAGTTGTTGCTGATCTTGAAGCGCAACGCGTTGAGACTGCAGCTATGATTGGCCTCCTAGAAGGTGAACGTAGCGCGCACGCTCTTTCCGTGGCGGCACTCAATGAGACGCACAACATGGTCGTCACCGCCCACTCGAGCCGAACTCAAGAGCTCAAGGTGGAGATCCAAGCAGCGAGACGGCACGCCGAAGAAGTCAGCGCAGAGAAGGACAAGGAAATCGCAGACCTTCGCCAAGAGCTCGAGGCCAAGAACCAGGAAATCGTAGCTCATACATTTGAGGCCCAGGAAATGGGCCGCGCACTCCTCAGGACGGAGGGTGAGCTTCAGGAAGCCCGGGGCTCCTTTGGAACCCTTCATGTCGGCGCCAACGCCCAGACTCAAACACGAGTCACTGGAGCCGAGCTCGCTCAACTTCAACAACAGTTGGTCAGCTCCGCTACTCGAGAAGAAGCTCTCAGTACGGAACTTGCCCATGTTCATGGACAGCTCCGGAAGATGGAGCTCGAGAATGCCCAGTCTCTGGAGCAGCAACGGCAAGTGAAAGGCAATCTGATTGCACAGTATCAGACAGCCTTGTTCAGCAAGGATGTCGAGTACAGGCAGCAGATTGACCAACTCCAGTCCGCAGGCCGAGCCCTCGATGAGGAGTGTCAGAAACTGCGCGCAAAGGTCCAAGAGCACCAGGCAACTTCAACAGCGCTCGCGGACGCTAACGCAAAAGTAGTTGAATGTCGAGCACAAATCAGTCATCTGACGCAGAAACTGAGCCAAGTCACCCAGGTTCCGACAGACGATTTGACCAGACAACAGATCGAGAAACTTCGCGCGCGGGTGCAAGTTCTCGAGAAGGGGGACCGTGACAATGTCACAGACAAAATCCGGTTCACCCAACGGATCAAGAGTCTGGAAGAAGACCTGCAGAAGACCAGGATTGCTCTCAGCAACGCCAAAGCGGATGCGGCAAGCCCTCGCCCAGCGCGAGGGCCCAATCCTTTGAGAGCAAAAGTCGATGACTTGAACAAGACTCTGCAGGCAAAGGATGCTGAACTAAGCGCGCTACACGCTCAAATTGAGACTCAGCGGGACAAGATCAAGTCTACAGAGGATCGGCTTAGCTACCTTGTTTCCCTGGGCTGGGTTCCAGGGGATAGCTCCAAGGGGCTGCTGAAAGTTCCCATTCCGGAGGCAAATGACTTGATCAAATCCGAAGTTGAGGCCACGAAAAGGGCCGGTGAGCCGCTCGACCCGCCATCAAAGAGGAAAAGGACGGAGGAGTATGAATCCTCAGAAATCCTGCCTGTCCCGGCCACCTGGGGGTAGATGACGGATGCGATGTTGAAGCAGACCCGACGAACAATGACTAATTGCTGAGTCAGATCTCAGCATCCATCGAATTGGTCAGGGATGGATAACTTTACAGATTGAAACACCATCCGATACTTCTTGCTACGGCAGAGGGGCAGGTGGCCCTTGGGCTGCCTGTGAATTTTAAGGCGGCGAGTTTTATTCAAAACTTCAACAGAGGCGAGCCAATAATTTCCTTTCAACACCATTGTGCAGTGTGCTTGCGCCAGATTCACGGGCTGCTACGCCTAGTTATTTGTTTCCTCGTTGGAGTTGGAGTTGGTTGTCCCTTCAAAGATAGGCTCTATGCTGCCAAGATTGCTCTGAGGCAGGGCTCGGACTGAGTGTCGATCATAGCCTCGTATTCGGGACAGAATTCTTCTAACTACCTCTCATGCATCGTCAATCATCGGCGCTGGGCCGCTTTTGATGTTTACTCAGACGTTCCGTAGTCCGTACTGGAGATAGTTACGTATGTCGGTCAACAAATTTTCTTTTTCTCCCGCAGGAGCGAACCATGGAGCTCAGCCCGCAATAATATCGTTGATACAAAAGTAACGACTTCCGCACACCAAATCATTGGCTGATATTGTTGTCTATCCGCCAATAAAACGGCAGTCCGCTTTTACATGGGCTACTGCTGTGACCAACGTTCAGAAAGTATCATATGGATCCAATCATTGACAGCTCTGGTGCGACAATCCAGGGCTGATCTAGTGATTCCTGACGCACGGCAGGCGCTGACGCAGCCACCATCGACACTGCCCAAACGAGACCTTCCAGATCCGTCTCAAATGTCTGCATAAAAAGGAACACGCCTGGTGTGGATCTGGCAAACCATTCCATTCCCAACCTCAAATACCCGTGAAAGTGAAATAAATACCTTGATCGATTGTTCTGTCTCTAACCTCGACGGAGTGATGTCTCCCAACCTGCTAGCATCGCTTCGCACATAATTCTATATCGGACGGCTACAGGCTCTAGAGTTTGTGACCATTTGGCAACTCGATATGCTACTCCAACAAAACAGCCTTGAAGACGATGTTGAAGATGTCCCGTTCCTACCGAAGTCGCCTTCTTTCGATCAGTCATCGGTTGCTTCAAGCCAGAACCCAGATGGCGTCAATAGCGCCCGGCGGAAAATTCGCATGCGGCTCACTATCGCTCTTTTTGCTATTGTGCTTGCCTGTGAGACTGGCGGATCCATGCTCGCTGCCCCCATGACGCGCATTTTCGAATCGATAACTTGCCTACAGTACTATAAGGAGCACGACCCGACAAAAATAGGGAATAATGGAAACATCCCTGAGGAACTATGCAAGAATAAGGTGATCCAGGGTGAAGTCGCAATTGTGAAGGGTTATGGAGAGCTTTTTGACGCCATGGCGGGTACGGTCATTGGTTTCCGGAGCTAAAAATGTTCCATATAATAACTGAGTAATAGGTGTGCTTCTTTCGATACCGTATGGCCTATTGGCAGACAAGTACGGCCGAAAACCTATATTTTGCATTTGCATTCCTGGGTTTGTCCTGAACATGATGGTTACCGGCGTAATATTGTACGCATCGGATACGTTTCCGTTACGTATGGTTTGGTTATCTACTTTAGCCTGGGTGTTTGGAGGTGGCTTTGCTGTTGCTAGCACGATGGTATGGACGATGATGGCGGATGTTACTGCTGAATCCCAAAGGTTTGTCCCTGCCAGTCATAGCACAAAGCACAAACTGTGGAAACTATATTTCTAACATATCGATATAAAGGGCTGCTCTTTTCTTCAGATTCGGCGTCGCAATAATGATGGCCGACTTCATCTCTTCACTCTTCACCTCGTGGCTCATGAAGTACAGTCCCTGGATTCCGATGGTCATAGGATGGAGCCTTACGATTATTGGAATCCTTCCAGCCGTACTACTACCAGAAACAAAAGGGACATTCACATCGGAGAAAGAACTGGCTCATGAGCTTTCTGAATCATCATCACCTGTCAACGATGGACCGATCTATTTTTCGCCTGAGCAGCGCAACGCCAATATTCTATCATTCGCTAAGAAGCCTCGTCCGGCCTCACAACTCAGGCGGATAGGATCTCAGTTCAGCTTCGTTATCCAGGATAAACACCTCATGTTTCTCCTTTCCACATTCCTCGTCTACAGATTGAGCCGCGGCACATCATGGCTCCTCATACAATACATATCCAAACGCTACCACTGGACCCTTGCGAATGCGAATTTCTTAAACTCCTTCAAATCAATCCTAACCGTATTTCTCTTCCTCGTCCTGCTCCCGCTCGCATCGTGGTACCTAACATCTCGACGAGGCATACACTACCGGCAGAAGGACTTGACCCTCGCCAAAGGCAGCGTCATCCTCCTCCTCATCGGCACGTTTATTATGGGCATCTCGCCCTCGATATCCGTCTTTATTATCGGCCTCATAGTGCAGACGTTGGGTATCGGGTTTGTGTTTACTGTTCGGTCCCTAGCCACTACCATGGTGCGTAGAGATCAGACCGCACGGCTGTACACGGCGATAGAGATTCTGCAGAGCATCGGCGTGACGATTGCCAGTCCGACAGTGACGTTCTTTTTCAACTGGGGTTTAGATATGGGAGAGGGCTGGATTGGGTTACCTTGGGTGGTGGCGTCTGGTCTTTTTGGCGCGACGGCGGTGTTGCTATGGATGTATAGGCTTCCTTCTCTTCCAAAGCAATCTGTGTCGGAAAACTCGATTGCACTTTGATTTTGATACGCCTTAAACGTTTTCTCGTTGTTCGGTTTTGGCCTGTTTTCTCTTCATTGTCCTCTTCTTTTTCGTTCCTATTGTTTTTTTTTTCCTTTTACCTGTACAGTACATGCGTTTTATATCTCCTGCTCTCGAAGCGATTTGTTTTCTTCCCTTACTTTGTTTCTTTTGCACATATTTTATTTAGGATGAAGAGAACTTCGCAGCATAGACATCAAATACATACATACGCACGTACATACCTTTTCTATTCCTCTTACCGGCCGGCTGTGCATTAAATATTATGTTTCTAACCGCTCCTCAATAATAATATGCACTGGCGAGGTTGGGCGTTAAAACCCCATCCACGGAAAAACCTCGATGCCAAGAAAGTAGCCAACCGCAAAGAATGATCCCTGTTGGGGTTCCAGGGTTCGGCCCCTCTAACTAACTATCAGTCAGGAAGTGCTGGTGGTGATCGAGCTCTTTTGCCCCAGTACGGGGTAGTTAGCCTAACAATCCCGAGAGGAGTAACGTTAATCTACAGCAAAAAAATAAATAGTTTCCCAGAGCCGGGGCTTACATACCTGTAGATCCAGGCCGGAGAAGAATCGGAGGTTGAATTGACTGGGGATCGCGGTCAGATTGTGAAGAATCAAGAAGCACCTGAGGTAGGTTACTGTGTATATGGCCGTTGATCATTATTGTTCTGCGAATGTCTAGAAGAGCAGTTTTCAACATTAGATCTTGATAGTATAATAATAATATACAGAGTCTTCATTTTTAGTTTTTTTTGTTTAACCTTCTTCTTTCGTTCTATCTTAACCATTCTGGAGAGAATGCATTATTATTGACTCTGGCTCCATATCTTATCCAGCGCCAGAGGAAGAAAGACCTCCATTCTGCACCTAACCCGACGTCAGCGAACAGGTAGTTAACGCTAGCCGGATACAGCGGCTGTACCTGAGCCAGACCAGATCAGGACTAGCGCCACCAGGGGCCTTACCAGCAGATCCAGCAGCAGATCTGGGCACTGTTTCAGAAGCAGTTAGCGCCCTGGAAAAGGACGCCTCTGGTTGGCTGTACACGAGAGCAGCATTATCCCATCGTTTCATACCCAAGTTACTGGACTCTGTACTCCGCAGTTCCGCGCAGAAGAGGAGGAAGGCACATCACATTGATCTGCAGATTACAGAGTACAGAGTACAGACCGCAGCGGTAGGAGTGAAAGAAAGGAAAGCACATTCATTCATTCATCACTATTCATTTTATCCATCCATTCATTCATTCCTGCATTCCTGCATCTCCTCCCCTTTCTTGCTCCTCACCGCTCCCACTCCACAACACCTCTCCTTTGTATATCTATCTGTTGCTTCTGTTCCAGCAGCATCCATCCCCGCGCTTTTGGTTGGACGAGGTTCCAAGATTGCGGGCGTGGATCTGGCGCGGATCTGGCGGTGGATGAATTGCCAGTTGAAAAGGTCCCAAGGCTGACATTTGCAACCCACTTTTCCCCTTGTCTTGGCGCCCAGGCCCGCTATTCCCGTTTACCCTCAGTGCCCAGGTGGACTGTGGACACCACACCACACAGTGACACAACCCGCTTGCCCGCTCTTCTTCGCTGCGACACTGACTGGCATTCCTTCTTCTTGTTCATTCATTCCACCCCCATCCACCCCAGCGGCTCCACTCCACTACAGGACGACAATCGTCAATCGTCCATCCATTCCTTTATCCTGATCTCCTCCTTCTTTCTTCTCTCTCTATCTAACCCACGCTAGTTGTTTCTACCGTTGTCGTCAATACAGCGTCCACCCCCCCGCGCCGCTGCTGCTGCAATCTTTGGTGTTAAATCGCTGTTAGATTGACACACACTTCCATTCATTTTTGAACAAGGGGTGATGTAACGCACACCACTCTCCCTCTCTCTTCAGCGCCTATCGTAGAGATAGATGTCGAATTATAGCCGCATTTCATATTTTGTATACTGCTCCACAATCATTTAAAACATTCACCACCCCTCTCACACCACGATAAACCACTTTGGTGCCTCTTCCGTCTTTTCTTTTTTTCCCCTCTGCGACCGGCTGGACCGAGAAACGCGATCACTCTCTCTCAAAATACTCCTCCTGTACTCTTTGTACCGTACAATTCATTCTCCCTACCCAGAAACTTGGTTGAACCAAGTCACTCTCGACTTTTTGATCGCATGAAAAACAAAAAACAACTGTAAGAGATATCGCGGAATCGTCTTGGACAATGGGTTGTTGTACATCCGGCAGGAAGGAAGAATACTGGGGACATATGCGACAAGAACAGAAATGGGATTACATTGTAAGGACTCTCCATCTACTTTTTGTGTTGGGAGAGACTGTCTTTCCACTAACTACTATGTACTTTTACTCCATAGAATCTTCAAGACTTCAAGTCGACTACGTGTTTTACCCAACTCTCTTATGTCATTCTTTGGATTTCCGTTTTCATATCGATCGCTGTGTATGGCGTCGACACCTTCACCGCTGTCAATTTGATCGCTTTCAATCGATGGTCGACTGAGGCAGAACAATTAATCCCCCGTTACATTTCAAAATGGATCTTCGCGGGATGCATCATGCTTTCCTTCGTTTTCCTCATATACCGATGGATTCGTGCGATCCGTGTGATCAGACAAGGAGGGGTCGCACAGAGTTATCTTGACCCCCTGGCCGTTAGAATTCAAAGTATCCGCGTTGGGGAGAAGGGTCAAGGCTGGCGTCGTTTCCTAGTGTTTTACGAACTTACCAAGAGCAAAAAGGGTGCTGATTACGTTGCCCTCTTCACGTACCTCAACTTTGAGGCCTGGATGCGAACAGTTTTCGCCGAGGGCCCTCGCCAATTCATTAATGGGTCGATTCTATATTCCGTAATGGAGTCAGATTTGATTCTCCAAGGAGAACACGCACCCCCAGAAGGCACCTCTTCTCTCACTCAGTTTTTTAACAACGTTGGAGCATTGGCCGACAAGGACAGCCGACAAGCTATAATTCTATCAGCGATGTTATTTACCCTTGTGATTTGGGTATTTTCTTTCCTCAGCCTCATGCTGTCGTGCGTCCTATATCTGCTCTTCCTGTGGCATCATATCCCTAGCGAAGACGGTTCCCTCACTGCCTATTGTCGCCGCAAGATTAATACGCGATTTGAGAGAATTGTTAAGGAGAAGGTCGACAAGGTATTGGCCAAGGACGTCGTGTTGCAGGATCGCGGTCCTTCTGACCCAGAACTTGCAATTGGTAATATAAAACGGCAACCCACCCTTCCCACTTTCCATCAGCCAAGCACGGACAAACTGCCAGAGATGCCAGCTCTTTCCCGCCAGACAACTGTGTCGACGCTTCCGCTATATTCTAACACCCCATCTAGAGGCCCCACCCCTCAGCGTCAACCAACGTTGCCTAGTTTGCGCCAGTACAGTTCAGATGAATTTCCTGAAATGCCTGGGCTCTCACGTCAGACCACAGTCTCGACGCTTCCGCCATATGCCAACTCTACAACGCCAGGCCCCAATTCTCGCCGGCAACCAAGCCTGCCGGATACTAACTGGTCCGATTATGACGATATGTCTATGGGCAATGGCAACCACGGCTCTCGCATTTCCGATGACAACTTACCCTTGGTGAACAATGCCGCAGGATTTAGCTATGGCAATGAACGAGATTATAATCGAGGCCCTCCG
The DNA here is from genome assembly GCA_001014755.1 of Blastomyces silverae. Classification (NCBI taxonomy): domain Eukaryota; kingdom Fungi; phylum Ascomycota; class Eurotiomycetes; order Onygenales; family Ajellomycetaceae; genus Blastomyces; species Blastomyces silverae. Next base: position 235 of record LDEV01001443.1, on the reverse strand, counting down.
GTCCTGCCACCAATCGATAGGCAAGGAACACCACTGTCACTCATGGCAGGCCCAAGGCTCCGCGACCACCTACCGCCAGGGTCAGACCCGTCAGCGGATAACCAACAATTTCCCTTCCCACCACCAATGCCGGCGATCAGCAACCGCGCTTCCCCCATTAGCCGTTCGCAGACATCACCCCCTACGCGGACATACTCGCCCCTCCTTACTCCCAGCAGTGGCAGCGGCTACCCGG
>LDEV01001439.1:0-31320 GCA_001014755.1 Blastomyces silverae | reverse complement strand
GCCGGGCCGCCGAGGGTTGTTTGCGGATTTTGGTGGCATGGTTGGTTGGGTGGGTTTGTGTCACCTTTCCAATTTGCTTGGGTAGGCTACCTTCTTCTTGGAGCAACTGAAGATTTCTCTGTATTGCCTAAATAGCCGTGCCCTTATCGACGGGGGGGGAGAGAGCGCTTTGGCTTGTCGACGTAAGTTTTCCCCCTCCTTTAGCAGAAGGAATTTTGCGAAGTTTTCAACGCAACCACTAGGAAATCATATCCATCGCGTTCTTAAGCTAATGGATAACTCCAAGTAAGCGTTTGGATAATGTCCCAATACAACGAAATGAGTGGATGATTCCTATCGCGCCTTGTTATTTCTCTTCGTTCGTCTTCTCATCAGTGAGCTCAAAAAATATCTCGGAGGTTCATTATTCCGAAGGAGCATAAGAGAGTTTCACACTAGATTGTTATTGGCCTTGTGTATTTAGCCGCCGCGGCATCCGCGCTTTACCGGAAATGGACGGATGCGACAATCGGGCTTGGAAGCGCCCAGAAGTCCGCGCCTTGGCAAGGCAGGTTGCAGAATGGGAAGGGAACCCTGGCGCCAGATACATACATACATGCCATTTATATCTTAAATCAATAATAATTCATATTTGGTTGAATAACTAGGTAGGTAGTAATAGTAATGCAGACACGAGTAAAAGTAAAATGGGAGAGGGTTTCTTTTTTTTTTTTTTTCAAAAAGATATAGGATAAAGTGCAAGAAAACATAGCAGGCGAGCGATATTATAATAGAAGGCTAGAGTTGAGAAAAAGAAAAAGAGCAGGAATGGGGGAAAAAAAATAACATGTACTTGGTGCAATTGATTTGAATATCAGACAAGAGTGGTAGTATAGGAATAATAACAAGCAGGGTGGGCAAGCGGTAGTAATGGGGAAGGTGAGAGATAAAAAGTATGTATATAATGAGCCCATACGGTACCGCAGAAGAATGACCGCGCAAGAAGCCAGAAGAAATGGAAAAGAAAGATACGATTCTCCGATGGATGTTTGAAGGGGAACAATTTTTTCTTCCTTCTTTCTCGCTCCCGCTATTCTTTTTCTCGTTTTATGAAAAATATCTCTTCCGCCTTTTAAAAATCATTTGTGCGTTGCAATTTAGCGCACCTCCACCATTTTCCGCAATGCTGTCGCTCTTCTTTAGACACTCAGTCAATATATCCCACAGGTCCATCCAGGGCAGTGTCGGCCCATGGAGTGGCGGACATGCTGCCGTTAACCTGCCCTGCCATGAATGTTCCACCACACTGCTTCCGTACATTAACTCAAAGAAAGAATATCAAAAAGAGAAGGAAAAAAACTAAATAATAAAGCAATCGGAAATAAAGAAAAACATGAACTTGAACATATTAAAACTGGAGCAAATACAACACTATAGCCATTGGAAAGACAATATAAGTACGACAAACACATTGCAACAACAAAAGTGGCAAATCCCTCCCCGTATTCAGCCAAGGGAAACTAGTCGCTCGCTAAGATAAGAAAAGTAAACTAGATATAGTTTCGTTGGACGACGAAAAGGTAAAGAAGGAAAGTAAGTTGGGTAGGTAAAGGATAGATATAGCGTTGGGCCTTTTAATCTAGGTGAATCGGGCTATCCGGATAGGAAGCTTGGGTGAGGCTTTTCAAAGGCGCAGAAGCAAGGTAAGCATGTAGAAACGAGTGACGAAGACGATGATAGCATCGATGGTGACGAAGCGACGGAAAGACAGAGGGAATTTGTGAAAATCCAAAGGCCGTTAACCTTTAGCTTCTCTACGGAGGCTTTGTCGTGAGACGTGAGAGTAGGGAAGAGCGAAACACAATGGCGTCAGGAGACAAAAATAAAACCAACGCGTGAAATAAACACACTGTCTTCCAAAAGGAATTTGTAAGCCAGTAAGGCGACGTTGAGTTATGCCTCACGGCGAACTTGGATGGAAAAAGCAAAGACAGAATTCACTCGTATGAACAATCGCATCGGAGAGAGAGCACCCGGAGGGAATTGTGGCTTCTCAGCATCAGTGAGAATGCCACTCCACTGAACGCCACGCAATATCTCATATATAGTCACCGTTCTTTAGAAGGATACGATTTGCGCGACCGCTATCGCTTTCTCTTCTTGTTTTTATCAGCGACGCTGGAGGGAGCCGAGGCAGGTGCCAGGGCTGGTGCGGCAATATTATGATAGCGTTCGTCAGCTCCATAATGATAGGGTTCATTGTTTCCGAGAGCGGAAATGACGCCAGCACTGGTGGAGGCAGCATCATCCTTTTTTACTGGGACTCCCATGTGGCGGCCATATCTGCCCTTGCGGCCATTGCCCTCATCCTCGCTAATACAACCTTCAATGCCAATGCCTGCATCTTTGCACCGCTGGCATGGCCGTTGACGATCGCAGCCCTTCTTGCTTTTGCGGCAGCGCTGGCAGCGAGGCTTGGTGGACAGGTCTTCCTCATCCACACCAAGTTGATGCTGGAAGTTAACTGCGGAGGATGACATTTTGCGTGACGCAGCAGGGCTAGGCATAGGAGGGAGGGCCGATGGAACTGCAAACCCCGGGTTGTTGTTGCTGTTGATCGCAGGGGCCTTGGTTTTACGGGAAGTTGCAGCAGGGCGGTTTTTGTTGGCCTTGCTGGTTTTGGACGACGCACCTGTCCTAGCGACTGAGGCTTTGGGAGCTGTCGCGTTCGAAGTTCTGACTTTCGGACGCTTTGCCTTGGGTGCATCCTCGTAAGCAGTATCGTCATCGTGTTCAGTCTTGACAGGTGCTTGAACCTTCTCATGTTGATACCTCCCATCAAGGTCATCACTACTTGGGTCGCTGCTGTCGCAGCTAGGAAGGATTTCATCCAGGTTCTTGTGATGCTTTTTGAGAACTCCTGGAGGGAGAAGTGGGCTGGATTCCAACTTTCGTCGTAATGAGCGCGGTGGAAGATCATCATCATCCTCGCTGGCCTCTGAGCCATCCGTAGTGGCACCAGTCGATGAGGAAGCATCAGCAGCGCCACTAAATGCGTCGTCAAGGGTAGAGGCAGACGTGCGCCCGTGAGAGAAATTCGAAACGTCACCAAGTCGAATTAGCTGCATAGCAACATCTTCGTCGGAGATGCAGCTCGCAATTGTCGGGTCCGGGGTCGGCAATATGCCATTGCTGTTAGAACGACGGGCAGAGTTTCCGAAACCGCCAACAGATTGTGCGTTTGTCCGATCGCGTAGTCGATGGCCATGCTGAGCAGACGTACCATACATGTTATTCAGAGGTGTATTTAATCCGTACATTGCATCATGACGCCCATATCCTTGGGGGGATGGAACAAGTTGTTGTCCTACATAAGGACGCTGGGCAGGTCTCGCAAAGGGGGAGGGTCCTTCTTGCACGGTGGAACGTCGCTGAGGAGATATCGACGATGTTGATGTAGTGAGGGGAACTTGAGGCGGTACGAACAGCGGCAGTTCCTAAGCAAAAGTGAAGATATGGTTAATTGATGTCTCCTCAAGAAGCGCCCTCCCGTACTGAGGGGGTGGCTTCAATGGATCTTACCGAGCTCTCAAACTTGGGTCGTTTCCTTCTACCATCTTGCAGTATATTATCCATACTGATTTCAGAGCTAGCAAACTGCTCACTTCTAGCCTTCTTCGATCCTGTCATTGATCCATGGTCGTCATCATTGTCGCTGTAAGGCCCCACAGTGTCGTCCTGAAAGCTGCCGTGGGTGCTGGACCCACGGCTCTTAATTCCAGAACGAGATGGAACCTTTTGGGCAGAGACACTGCGACGACTTCGACCAGCAGGAGAAGTGCTTCGCTTCCTCGCAACCCTCGACTGTGGTCGGGAAGGCGGCTGGCCATAGTCGAGGGCCTGCGCAGGGTGTTGTGGCTGATGCTGGAATGGCTCCCCGAGGCTGGGGCGTTGATAACCATCAACGGGACTATAGTAGCCCGCTTGGGCATAATTCTCGGGATAGCTATGGCAAGGGATGACTCTCACATAGACGGTCATGTTATTTCTCAAATTCTCGTATCTTGCGATAAGTGTGTTGCCATTCTCATCCTCGAAGCTCACACCGCTTGCTGCACCTTCGTAGATGCCATAGAAATTTTTGACAGTGGTAACGATCGAATCAGTAGTATCATGAGGGAATATTTGCACTCGCATGGGGATGCGTGCCCTAACCTTCGAGTTTTCGTCTAGGAGAAGCTCGAAGGCAACGTGCTTGGGAGATGGACTGCATGGGGATGGCTGCTGCGAAACAGGGCCACCACCATAGCCATCAATGGCAGCAGGAACGTCAGGAGGAGTGGAATAACCATCCTTATGTGGCACCTGGTTCTGATGAGGTGCAGATGCCATCGTTGTAACGTAGTGTTGAGTGTTCTCTGAGGGTCGAGGTTGTGGGGTGGACAAGGGCCTGTTGGCAGAACTTGCATGCGACGGCTGGTCCGTGAGGAGACTCCTGAGTTCCATCTATCTCATCCCAACCATCCAAATCTCCCAGATTGGAAGAATTGATCGAAGATATGTGAGATTTTGACACCCAAACGGGCGAAGTTTTATTGTTGCAAGGAAGAGCAGGGTGTGTATTCCTGCGCAAACCAAAGTGAAGCAGGGCCGGAGAGGGAAAAAAAGTCAAAGGGAAAAAAAGAAAACGGGCGAGGATAATGAGAGAGATTTCCTGCGAGAACGATGAAACGGAAACAGTTAGAATCGTAGATATAGAGTCGCAGAATGGAGAAGAAGGAATAAGCGCTGTGGTGTTTGCGGATGGGGGATGGGGAAATGGGTAGGGATGAGCAGCCAGCCAGGGCGATATGTGTGTTGGCAGCGTTGAGGATTGAGGATTCGGGCAGCAAAGGCGGAAGGGAAGGGTGCAGAAGACAAGGAGGGGGAAAGATACCTATACTGAAGCAAAATAGCTTGGACAGGGTCGCAGAAGTATACTAAGTATGATTCCAAAATAAAGCTGGCGATGATGGAGATTCGCAGTGGATGAAGGGCCTCGTCGGCGGATGCAGGCAATCTGGTGGCAGCCAGAAGACAGCAGCTCAGCGACAGAACCAGTCAAATAGAGAAGGATGCAGGGTACAAGGGCAGAGGATAATACTTACATAGCGTATGAGATGGGATAGCAGCCCGTCAAATGGAGCAGATGCAAGCCATCTGCGGGAGTTGTCGAGTGTTTGAGGTTGACGACGGAGGATGGAAAAGAGGAGGCAGAGGCAGAGGCAGAGGTTGAGGTGAGGTGAGGTGGGAGAGAACGAACTTGCGAACCGGAGAGGTTTCACACAACACACGGCCCAGTCAAAGTCAGGTCAACCACAGCCGATCTCCATAAAAATACACCATGTGCGGCAGAGGTATGACCAGCAAGCAAGCACATGTAATGATTATATATTCCTTGCCTTTATTTTTTATCTATTCTTCAATTATCTATAGTTATATGTGTTGGGCGCTCTCCTGTTCCCATGTATTGTTGTTACCGTATGGCCATGATCATCGTTTCATTCCCCCCCAGCTATGTCTTCACATATCGCAACGTCGCATTATATCCAGCGGTATCCCTACCCGCTATTTTGTCCTGACGGATGTTAATTTACAAGAATGCGACGGCTGTGTAAGTTTCGTCAACTAATGCACCCGCCCAGATGAATGCGACAGCTCGTATATCTGTGCGCTTTGCGGTGCTTTTTTACCAACTCCTCCCACTTGATCAACAGCAAATTGTAGTTCGAAAATGAAAATAGGTAAATTATTAGATATATCATCATAATGCGATACTGTTTACGGGTTTCTTTTATGCATTTATTCGTTTTCAAACTGCCAATTCCCACGCAATATAGGGGGATAGCCTTGGGAGTTTTTCTTGCCGAAAGAGGCGACAGGAATATGGCTGATGAAGGGTCCTTAGAGAAAATCCAATTGTCAGACTAACCAAGGGCACGGCTGCAAGAAAGTAAAACTAAAATTCCCCCTCCTTCAGAATCATGCTTTACTATTGATTGTTATTAATTTAGTTTGTCCAAGATTCCTGCGCATAAAAAGGTCGCCGTGCATGGCGGAGACGAGACAGCACTGGCTGCGGTAAGGTTCTGGCTCTGGCTGGTAGTGGGAAAGAGGAGAAAATCGACTGGACCTCCGGCCTTGTTCGTTTGTGCCGGATTGATTTGCCATCCAGCTCCCTGGTGCGGTGCCGTGCGGCCACGTCGAAGCAGTCAAATGGAGGTTAAATGTATGGGGTGGGCTTAGTTTGAGGAGTTAGTCGCACGCCATGTTCATGAGCATCCATCTTTCCCATATGTGATTTCTGGGCTGATAGACGGACCCGGGGGAAGGGGGGAACAGGCTACAAGTTGCAGATCCAATCCATTGAGGTTTCTTCTTTTTTCTTTTTTTTCTTTTTGCATTCTTCATGACTCTATGGATGGATGGAAGGGAAGGGAAGGGAAGGAAAATATCGTAAAGCTGGGTGCCCTTTCTTTAGGAACAGTTGTTTCTCCTAAGATTATATTTCCCACCCATTGCCGCCACGCTCGGCCTTATGATTATTGACGGGCGACAGCACGTCCTACGACAGGGAGATATTAGAGGATAAAATATTTATCCTTCAGTTATTTAGCTGGGCTCTCGGGCCACCTGAACAGGCAAAAAACCCTTCATTCTTTTTGGTCTGGCAGCGTATCAGCCATGGCCCGCTGACTATTTTTCCCAGCCCAGGCCCGCGCGAAACCAAGCAGCAAGACACGCACGAACGGGTCTAACCAATCATACAAGGTAGGCACCCGGGGTTGTCGCACTGCGAGATCCTCAACAAAATTTGTATGTGTTGCAATCACAGAAGTTTAAGGAGAATATGGGCATGTTGTTAAGAGTTAATTCATGATGATAGTTAATGGATAGTCCCCGCGCCCGTCAAGCTAGGTGTCGTGGATGCAGCGCAAGAACTATCTCGAAACCCATAAAGAGGTTGGCCTGGCGCATTCGTAACTCGGTCTTTTAGGTAGTTCGGGCCAATCGTTGTTTCATGTCGTTGATTCGACAGCAAGACGGGATTCATAATAATTAACTATCGCATCCATCTCGCGGGAGATATTTTTTCTGGCGTTGCTTCTCAGTTGGTAGCGGAAAGGAAAAGTAAAATGCTGTCTTTTAACCTACAGAACCATAACCATAGTGGAAAAGGGAGATAGGAAAATGATGAATGGGTAGATGGATATTTAGACAGACGCATTCTGGCGCAAAAAAAAAAAAAAAGATAAGGAGTCAAGCGACCCTTCCTTTAACTTGCTGCGCACGCGGATCTTAAAAGTATCAGGAATCCATCGCACACAGCCGGCGTGGTCAGCTGGGTAGAACTACATAAACCATCCATGTTGGATGTAGCCCCCCGTTTCCCCAAATCAGATGCCATCGCCATGTGCAAGGATTGGGTGGCCTTCCTATTAATATTCCCCAGCCAGCTCACAATCAGCAGTCATAATATTTCAACGAACCAGACGCTGGCAAGGCTCATGGATTTCACGTCCAGCCCTGCCTCTTTCCCTTGCTCGTCACTCGGTGATATTCATCCCGAGCTGGGGGCGGGTGCAGATGAGGGGGGAGAAAAAGTGTTTATGCCTATTGGTTTATGTTTATTCTATGATTTTATCCTGTTGCTACTCCGGCTCTGTCGCTTTTTTTTATGTTACCGGTGCATGTGTTTATGTGAAACATGGAATGCGCTTCAAAACTGTCAGACTTCACAGATTAATTGGGTCGCGGAGTTCCCGAGGGGGGAAGGGAAACGAAATAGGGCGGGCATGCGCTACGGCTACCTTCGAGTGAGTGATAAGAAATACCTACATATATTCCCTCGCCTTTATTAATCATGCTTGCTGCTCATTTTTATTTCCTTTCTCTTTCCCCCTTTCCTTTGTCCTACGGTGAGTGCGCATCAATCCAATAGAGTTCGGGGATTGGCTGGGTTCATTACAGTTACATTTTGTGGGGTTTATGATGCGACTTTGTCGCCGTCACTGGAAAATGAACTGTTGGGGCCGAAACAGATGGTTTGTCTAGGAGGCGACTGTTTCTTGGTGGTGATTTGGCCAGGTTTGACTTGGCGGTGGTGATGATGTGTATCATCTGTGGCCTGTGTGGGCGGGCGGCTATACTGGCGAATGAAGACATAAAAAGTCTGGCCCAAACATCCGTTTTCTGTACCTAATTCATCATCGAAACAGCTTGTTCCATCATTTGTTTTTTTTGCTGGCAAGCGTTCCCGAAAATTGTAGCTTCCAAGGTTGCGGCCCCACCCAATTGTTGATAATGATCGAGAGTTCGCTTCGCCGCCACCAATATATAACCTTTTGGTTCCGCAAAAATAATTCTGGCTGCGTGGGAAATGGTGGATTAAAAATAGTGATAGAAAAACTTGGCTATTTTGTCGCGTTTACGGGAAAAACTGGAAGGTTTTATTGATGGGGCTTGCGCTGGATCCCGAGAGTGTTTGAGTGAGCTGGCAAGGCAATTCTGACCCAGCACTCAAACAGGATTGGATGGTTTTTCGGCAACGAACGGGACGGTCGCTTGTGGAAGGGAAGGTGTCCTTTTGCGGTGAGCGGGTCCTTCAAAGGAGCTAGCATTTTGATTGGTATTATTCTTCCGCGACTATATTGAAACGGATAATAATATGCGCATTCAGCGCAATGAGATCGAATCTTTTTCGCATGTTTTCTTGCCTGGGTTCCGTTGCGGGTGACTTTGTGGAGAAATGGGGATGGTTTGCGACACGCCGCTCACGTGGTTTGGCGTTTGGGCGTGTTCCGCTACACGCGAAGAATGCAAACTATACAAATATTATAATTACACCACAGTGAGTGATCGCACAAATAGGAGATTCTTCAACTGATGTCGCATGTATATCCTCAATAGAAATTATTGGTTTATATTTAAAAGTATTACGGGATTGGGCTTTTAGAGTAAGGGAAGCAATTCTGGACAAGCGCCGGAAGACGTGTTTTGCAGCACTCGGTTATGACGTAATCAGCTTCGCTTGGGTTGTCAGCCAACTTACCCGCCGCTAACCCGCAACAGGACTAGCTTTGTTTATCGCTCCTGGCCATCAACAAATCTAAACATCGCAGCATCGACAACAACAACCGCTCCAGCAACAGGATTCCCCTCTCCCCTCCAGCAGCGGGCCCGTCTGTTTACCATCAACCACTTTACTCGCACTTTTAATGGCGGAGCTTTATTGACTCTCCTTTTTCTGGACGTGCCGGTCCAAAATACGCCCCAATTGGCCCTGCCTTCGAGACAGCTAATTGTGAGATTCCTGGAGAACCCTGGAAACAACGCTCGAGATCTCTGGCTGTCTAGGTGCACGTAAACATTGCTACACGCCTCCGAGGCTCATTCGACATAGACTTATAAGGAACACAGCTTTTTTCTGCTAGTATCAACGCCAATATGGATGCGAAGGTTAGCATCAGATCCTTCTCCTGTCCATCTTTTACTCCTATTTACCCCTTTTTGCCTTTGGCCGGTGGATATCTGGTCAAATCGCGTTGATATCTCGATTCCATCCATATTATCTGAGCCAAATACTCACCTAAATAAAATGAATGCCTTTGCTGACGACCATGTTTCTATCTAGCCTCAACGACCGTTTCGCCCTCTTCGCGTCCTCGGAGACGAGAACTTGCTGGCCCCTCTCAATCCCGCCGGAAAGACACTCCACCATCGTAATAAATCGACACCGGCTTTGTCAACACTGGCCGGACCTGGTGGAGTGAAGAATGCTGTTAAACGTGCGGCTTTCGGCGATCTCAGCAACACGGCGAATACTACGCGACTAACCAGGGATGACCCATCTGTACCTTCAAAGGGCTTATCAACAGTCACTGAAAAGCCAACCGCCTTATCTCGACCCGCTCAGCGGCCCCTGTCGATTGCCGGTGCCAAACCTACCCAAGCCAACGCTTCCAATTCCAACGTCAACCTGATCGGTCCCAATACGAACCATTCTGCACTTGATAGGCTTCCTGCTAACCCTCGAAAGGCCATCACCAAACGCAATACCGTGTTCAAGGACACTGCACTACTCTCTGTGGTAGAATCCGAGCCTATTAGTTCCCAGAGCCACAAAACCTCTGCTCCTGCGGTGAATAACAAGGCACCTGTCGATCACGTGGCAGAGCGGTCAGCAACTATCGCGAGTAACAACGCGGTTGTGAATGATAAGCCAGTTAATGCAGCTCAAGCGAACAATCCAATGAAAAAGGACCTGCAACATTCATCCGTATCGGTCAGCTCGGAAGAACCTGCGGCCTTGCGGTCAGATGGAGTATATATTGAAGAGAACGGAGAGATTAAGTCGTATTCGCACCATGAAAAGGGTCACAGAATGCATGAGAAGCCCATGCCTAACTCCAATGCACAACCAGTCCTCACCAGTGACGTCGAAGTAGTATCTACGAAGCCCGTTACTGAACACCGTGCAATTCCCTCTGAGAATTCTGCCCCTTCTCGTCTCAAGCATGACCACGTACATCTGCCTTCGGAACCAGAAGAATATTGGGACGACGAGGATGATGATAACTATGAGGAGGATGGATACGTTACCGCTCGCTCACATCGATCCCGTGATAATACCACTGGAGGTGCAACGGTTCTTTTGATGCCAAAGGTCACACAGAAGGTACAGCGAGAGTTGAGCATTGCGAAGGAAATTGTCGAAGCGACGCGCACGCCGGAGGATATTGAAGATGAAGCTTGGGATACTAGCATGGTTGCTGAGTATGGAGATGAGATATTTCAGTATATGAGAGAGCTTGAGGTAATTATCTTTTGACTCACGAAACCTGCTCATTGTAACTAACATAACTTGACAGATGAGGCTCTTGCCAAATGCCCATTACATGGATAATCAAGCAGAAATCCAATGGTCGATGCGCTCTGTTCTGATGGACTGGCTCGTTCAAGTCCATCATCGATTCTCCTTGCTGCCGGAAACCCTTTTCCTCTGTGTCAATTACATTGACCGATTTTTGTCATGCAAGATTGTTTCCCTTGGCAAGTTGCAGCTTGTTGGGGCTACTGCAATTTTTATTGCAGCTAAGTATGAGGAAATTAATTGCCCATCTCTTCAGGAGATTATCTATATGGTAGATAACGGATATACTGCCGATGAAATTTTGAAGGCGGAGCGCTTTATGCTCAGCATGCTGCAATTCGAGCTCGGTTGGCCGGGTCCCATGAGTTTCCTCCGGCGGATTAGTAAGGCTGATGACTACGACTTGGAGACACGGACTCTTGCCAAGTACTTCCTGGAGATTACTATCATGGACGAACGCTTTGTTGGTACCCCTCCGAGCTTCACCGCTGCGGGTGCTCATTGCCTCGCGAGATTGATGTTGAGGAAGGGAACCTGGGTAAGTCTCCTTTAAAATCGGCTTCAATTCGTCCTATTTCTAACTAGCCCTGCAGACCCCTGCCCACGTATATTATTCGAACCATACATACTCCCAGTTGTATCCACTTGTTTCGCTCATCCTTGAATGCTGCGAGGACCCGATGAAGCATCACTCTGCTGTCTACGAAAAGTACTCTGACAGGCGATTCAAGCGGGCCTCTACCTTTGTCAAAGGAGAGATGATGAAGAAATTCAAGCTCCCAGAAGCGGCCCGTGAGGGCTCCGCTGCTCATTTAATTAACCTCTTCGAGGACGCGTCTGCCTGGCGCCGTCAATAGGCCACTAGGGTTTACGATATCACCGCCAAACCTCGACTTCCACTCCTCCTATTTCCGCCAATACATGTCGCTTCTTTACTTGCTGTTCGGGTTTTCCATCAATACCCGATACCGGCAATGGAAAATATTTATCCTGGTTTTTGCCTCGACAAAACACCCGTTTATAAACATAACGATTTGATACCCACTCTCCTTTACTCAACAAGGTTTCTTAACTTTCCACTTCGCCGACGCTACGTCGTGGCTCTTGATATGTTGCCACTTTCCCTCATTTTACAGATTGAAAACCACATATCTCTCTTATTTCACCCTCCTTTATATCCTAGCTACCCCAGCAACACACGACATTGTTTTTTTCTTTCCAAGCCGGCGTGCATAATGGCATATACAGGTCTCTTATCGGGGGTTAATTGCGGATTCTCTTTTCTTGTCAAGCAATCAGGTGCTAAGGCGTTTAGTTTTCAATTCTCATAATGGCGTTGTGTAGATTTTCTTTTCTGCGAGGATTCCAAAGCAAGCGATGCCGCCATTTTTCTTTTGTTCTTGTCCCGCCCACAACAGCCTTCCGACGAATGGTTTAGACTCACTCCTTTCCCATTCAATACCTACCGTTCGGTTGATCGATTCCTGATTTACCTCGTGACTCTATTCGAACCCTCCTGCACATGCATTCGTGTCCGTGCGGTCCTTTTTCTTTTTCGTTTTTTGGGACATCTGTACGACAAAACGGTTCTATACGTACAGAACATTCGTTCGTTCGGGTTTTCTCTCCTTGCTCAAAAGCGCTACACCCTCCTTACTACATTTTGTTTCCCCTGCTCTTTTGCTTTTCTCGATATCCGTTTTTCCCGTCGAAGGGCATATGTTGAGGTGATTCTCTAAGTGAATTTCGCTTTTTCCCTTATCATTTATACATATGTGGCCCTTCGTCTCTATTCACCAGACATTATTGTGGCATGGGAGTCGGGCGGTACCAACTCTTTTACTTGAGTATATATTTGTTTCCTTTATTTTTTCCCTATCTCTCTCTTTTTTTTTTTAATTTCTAATGGGACGGAATGGGTTGGGAAATGGGATATGGGTGGTTATTGCAGCCTATTGTTTGGTTTTTGGGACTGTTTGGTTTTTTGCTCGGGTGGGGTGGCTGGGCGCGCGGAGAATGGAGTTTTCGGATTCTATTCTTTTCCCATGACTCCGGTCCCCCTTCTCTTTTTTTTCTTTGGCTTGCTGCGTGTTTTACTCTCTTAGGGTCTAGCTTTTATTATTGTGTTTCATTCTATTTTATGAGTGGTTATTTTCTCGTCTTGATCAATTATAAGTTTAATTCTATTCCCGTTATCAGTCCTAAGCTTTCAAGCGGATTTATCCCTCTTGCTCTTGTTATGCTGTTGAAGAATTTGAAGAATGGCGATGGGTGGGAGGGAGGGCTTGGGCGGAACTTTTATGCTACATTAGGTAGTCTGCAATTATGAGTTTGGTCTATGTATATGGTTCTATTCCAATAAGAAGCATCGTAGCTAGCTAGGACCGTGATCTGTGTTTATTCGTCTATGCCATTGATATAAAATGCTTTTTATATTTGCGTAGTTACCCACCCCGCGAAGCGGGAATCTGGGTAGATTCGGGTGTCAAAAGAAAATGACCAAAAAGGATTGTCATCAGGGCATTATTGACGGCATATACCCAAACAGAATAAAGCAAAACGCCACTTCATCACGGGTCTCACGTATGTATGACTCCGTCTATTTTATCAATTTTACCTTACCTACTGATCCTGTCCATTAAAAACAACCAAATGCCTCACAACATCTATCACCTTCTCTTCACCCATGTCCTCCAGGCCTGGATTATCCATCTTCTGCGCTAGTGCTTCGTCAAGTAACATCCGTAGACGCGAGGCCAGTACACCGATCCGCGCCCAGCCGCGCAGACGCTGCCAGCCGTCTACCAACACGCCCCTGCCTAGAGTATCCAGGGTTATGGGTCCTGAGAATAGGAGGAGGCTGTATGCGTTGAACGCTGTGGTTTTAATAATACGATTGTTAGCTTTGTGGCACATTATGGGATGTGGGGATTTTCAAAAGGGGGAAGGGGAGGTCATTTGACTCACGGGTCAGATCGCGGATGAACACTTTGCTAGTTGCCATTTTCGTGAAGTAGCTCACATATGTGGCAGAGCCAGAGAAACTCTGCGCGCCGAACAGACTGGAGCTGGGGTGCACGAACACCCTGCCGTTTTCCTGGTTGAAGTATTTGATCGTGCGGGCATCAGGGTCCAGCTCTATGGTCCCGGACACTGATGAGGCGAACTTCTTGTCTGGGAAGCTGATGTTGGCGATTTGGGGATTGAAGGCGCCGGCGATCAGGGCGCGGAGGAGCTGTGTGTTGGAGTTGTGCGTATTCCAGCGGTTTGAAGGCGCGCTTGCGCGTTCGTCTGCGTATCTGTAATTCACCGGGATTATGCCGATATCTTTGAGCGAGGAGAGCAGTTGAGATTTGTTGGAGGAGATTTCGCGAAGGGTTTTGGGCACGAGGAAGTTGTCGTTGCACCATGATTGTGTTTTCCAGAGGCCCTGCTGTTTGACTCTTTCGGACCATTGCTGGTACGCCGCCAAGTCGATCAGCAAGTCTCCGTCCCCTGTTGAAAATGATGCCCGAGCTTGCTTCGCCTCTTCCCTTTTGTCTCGAGGCGATACAAATGGGCTTTTGACAGTGAGGATTGCTGCGATTGTTAGGCATGATTCAAGACACCCGAATATGGCGCCGTATATCATTAGTTTCGCTAGACGTAGATCCGTCGGAATCATGGAAATATACCGACCCAAAGCCGTTAACTGCTGATTATCAAGCGCACCAATGCGGTGGAGCAGTTCTAGTGCACCTTCTATCGCGATGTTCTCTGGTGGGGTAAGCGTGTTTGCAAGGAAGCCTGCTACATCTGCTATTCCCCTCATTGCTTTGACCGAAAGGCACAGTTGCTCCAGGGGTACGCGTCGGATCTCAGGTTCTGGCCTGGGGGCCATATTGGCCTCTGCCTTCCGTGTATACATCTTGTAGCAAGTTCCACTGCTCACTCGACCTGCTCTGCCTCGACGCTGTTTACAAGCAGCCTGCGATGCCCACACCTCTTCCAGGCGGACCATGTTGTCAGCAGGGTCGTAACGCGTTTCCTTGACACGTCCCGTGTCTATGACAGCAACCACGTCTTCGATTGTGATGGACGTTTCTGCGACATTAGTGGCGGCAATTACTTTTCTTTTCCCAGGTGGAGCTGGCAGGAAGACCCGTCGCTGTTCATTTGGTAAAAGAGATGCATGTAATGGCAACGGGTGAACAAATGGGAGATGATTTAGAGCAGCTAAGCATCGATCTATTTCCATGGTACCAGGTAGAAAGATAAGGATGCCGCCTGGTTGGTCCTTTAGTAGCGAATCAATATAGCGGACCGTAGACGCAATCAAATCGTAGTTAATACCCATTCCGAGTTTTTGGAGTATGGCACCGACGGAAGTATCCGTGGAATCGTCGTCATTCGAACCAGAATATTCATCCCAAGCCAAAGATGAATTTCTAGGGTTGAAGCCAGTCCGCCTAACGACATCATCGAGATAGAGATCTTCAACGGGGAATGTTCTCCCGGATATATTGACTCGCCCAACTTTACCGCCTCCTCCAAAGTATTGCGTAAATATATCTGCGTCCAAGGTAGCACTCATTAGAATGAGTTTAAGATCCTTACGACGTCGGAGGACGTCCCTCAACAATGCTAAAAGAAAATCCGTATCGAGACTCCGTTCATGAACTTCATCAACAACCACATGGCTAATGTCTGCAAGGGAACTGACAACATCTTGGCCACCCGTTTGCATGCGGCGTAACAGTACACCAGTAGTCATGAACGTAATCTTCGTTGTGCCATATTTCACTTTCGAGTCGCCCCTGACAACATAGCCTACCTCGTCACCAACAGTGGAACAGCGCTCATCGCTAACGCGATCAGCAAGTCCGAGGGCTGAAATACGTCTGGGTTGCGTACAGACGATGTTCACGGCTGAACCGAAATCTCGTTTTATCATATCGTCAAGAATGAACTGAACTGACTGAGTACTTTTGCCGCTTCCCGTCTCACCCGATACGATAGTGACCTGATGAGAATGGACAGCATGAATAATTGCTTCCTGCATATCCCATGCTGGAAGTGATCGCCTCGCCCGGAGCATCTTCTGTTGAGCAGGGGTAGTTTGTTGTGACTCCCATTTTTTTCGAATTGCCAGGCTTTGGGGTGTCCCAGGGCTTAGATTCAGCGGCTTTGGTGCTCTTCTGGTCGATTTAATGCAGCTGTTGATGGACGACTCGTTCCTGGCGTGAGATAGTGTCTCGACGGAGACGGTCCGCAGCTTTCCTGGGTTTTCCAATATACGAGGTAGATTTTCTTCGAGCCAATCTACCAAATTAAATATCATGGGCTCGCCAAGTAGGTCCTTATTAGCATGCTGTATGGCTTGGCGGATAGCGCTAAGGCGTATGTATGCTGGAATTTCCTTTGCTGCAATGGAGAGAACTGGTGTGCGGTTCGGGTATGGGGCAGTTGACGGCTTTTGGAAATAAAAAGTCGTTCTGCATGGCAAATTCGGGTTTTCAGAAATAACTGCACATGTAATCGGTGACAATTTTGTATATCTCTCGCCATATATTGCTTCTAATGTCGAGTGTTCTTCCTCCCAAGCCTCCATATCCGCGGCACGAGAGCTAGGTTCGGGTACAATGCCGTCTTGTATGAGCATATTTTGGAGTTGTTCGGCCGCTAGGTATTCATTACCACCGTTCTCGTCAAGCACTTCAGTGCAGAAATCTGCTGAATAACCTGACATGGAAAGCCGTTTGACCTTGGATTCCCTGGATAGATCTCCACTAGCTAGACTTATTCCAGCAGTATACCCTTCAGGAAGACTCCACGCAGGGAGGTCATCCTCTGGAATATGTATCAACAACCACTCCAAAACTTCTTCACGGTCTTTGCATTCAGAGACTGCTTCCTCAACGTGACTCTTCCTGAAGCCTAGCCCAGTCAACTCTTCGACAATTCGCTTCTTTTGGGGATCCGATATTCGCACACCGTATGGATTCCAAATAACTTTCTGCCTGACTAATTCTTCAATTGTACGACGTATTTTATTTCCCATCTCGACCTTGGAAGCTTGCAGCCAGCGTTTCCCACCGTGGCTCCCTGCGCTCCCCGCACCTGTATTCAGCCCTGGCTGCTGTAGTCTTTGGTCCTGGGATTTAGCTCTCTCCTTTTCCCGTTCCGCCCTCTTCTTAGCAAGCTCCGCCGCCGCATGTTCCCGTTCCTGCATCGCGTTGAAGGGATCTGCTTCATACAACCAACCTTTCCCTTCTTTCACGTCCGCATTCTTCAGTTGTGTAAACTCGTCCTTCCACAGATTGCGGTAGGTAGGCGGCATCATCATATGTAAATTACGCATGTTGCAGACACGAAAGAGAGCGTATGCCGCGGCAAAGTGACGAGCTTCCATCGCCGTGGGACAGGCAGCCAAATGCTGCTGAGGTGGAGGGAGGCGCATTGGAGGAAGAGTGATGGTCTCCTTTGACTTAGGATTGGTTTTCTTGAGAATAACGCTTGAGACGAAGCCATCTTTCGTTTTTGTCTGGAGTATATCAGTCATTGTGAGAGATCCGAATTGCCATGTGGCTCCCCTAATGCTACATACGAATGGGGATACTTACCATTGTGTATTCCGGCTTGTCCCATTTTTGTTTCTGGCAGTGCTCCGAGAGCATATTCACAGGTAGCTTTCCAGTCCATGATGCGCCCCCTATCACCGTCCGTGCTGTTGGCTTCTTTGGCGCTTCGCCCGACTCATCTTTGCCATCCTTTTGGCCAGCCTTATTTCGGTCCGCGGCTTTGGATTTCCCCTTGGGCTCACCCGCAGCTACGAAGTCGCTAATGGAGATTTCTGCTGGAGGCGGTTTGGGAGTGTTTTTAGATCCACCACGGGGGGCGCCTCCCTTCTTCGGACCCATAGCAGATCAAGAAAAAACCGAACAAGTCCCCAGTTGCCGCTGTTAGTTAATGCCGTGATTTAATATTTCATTGCCATCACTCAACTGAAAGTTCGATGTGACGCCCTGGCTCGCTTAGTAAGCAGATCTTATCTTATCAGCGCTCTCAGCCTTGTTCTTCTGCCTGCGCCATCCTGACGACAGAATCTCTTTCTGCAAGTGATGAAATTAGCCCTATATTCTTGCAGTTGACATGACCGGTTCGTGAAACTCTTATAGATATCTAAAAGAAATCTTCTAACACTTTGGGCTCCTTGACCGACCCCTTAACCGATGAGCAAGAGCTCTTCGCATAGCTCCAGCGCCGGAAATGTTCCAGTGGAGCATACAACAGAAGCGCCCTCACATCGTTCAGAGCAGAGCCGGAATGCTTGTATTATCCCATATTTATTTTGAGCATGCCAACCATTTATAACTGATATCTCACGCCTGTTTCGCAGTTACCGAACTTATGGCTCCCAAAACCAAACCGCCACTAGAACCAATATCCGCCTCCCACAAGCTCTCAGATGTATTCAACTCGCGCGATAACCTAGGCCCTTACATCGAAAATCCCTCAGCGTTCCCCCCTTCCGTCGTCCTATACTATAACGATGACTTCGTTGCCATCCATGACCGCTACCCCAAGTCCTCGCTCCACCTCCTCCTCCTACCCCGCGATCCAGCAAAGACACGCCTACACCCCTTCGAAGCTTTCGAAGACCCAGAATTCCTTCAAAAAGTCCAAAAAGAGACGAAGAAGTTAAAACGTCTAGCAGCTGCGGAATTACGGAGGATGTACAGCACCACATCTGCACAGGAAATCGCGCGCCAGCAGGCTATGGATGCGGATCCACCCCCCAACGAGTTGCCGGCCGGTCGCGACTGGGAGAAGGAGATCATGTGCGGCATCCATGCGCACCCTTCTATGAACCACTTGCATATACATGTTCTTGCCGTGGACAGGTTTAGCCCATGCCTCAGGCATCGGAGACATTATAATAGCTTTTCAACACCATTTTTCGTCGATGTTGAGGAATTTCCGTTGGCAAAGGATGATGTGCGGAGGCATCCGGGGAGAGAAGGATATTTGAGGCTCGATTTTAAGTGCTGGAGGTGCGGAAAAATGTATGGGAATAAATTTCAGCAGCTGAAGGCGCATTTGGAAGAGGAGTTTCAGGCTTGGAGGGCACTTTGACGAATGCTTGCTTGGCGAATAATAATGACTTTTATGCCAAAATAGACGAGGTATATAATGATATTTATTTTCATGTTTATTGTTCCCAATCCCTCGGGGTTCCGTAGTGTATGCTGGACGTAAATTATATACATTGGCTCAACATCTCATCATTGATTGATGCTATAGAATTGCGGATCGTAGGAT
The DNA here is from genome assembly GCA_001014755.1 of Blastomyces silverae. NCBI lineage: Eukaryota > Fungi > Ascomycota > Eurotiomycetes > Onygenales > Ajellomycetaceae > Blastomyces > Blastomyces silverae. Next base: position 12,128 of record LDEV01001439.1, on the reverse strand, counting down.
AAATGATAAAAATTGCATTTTCAAGATGTCATGGGAATATCGAGCAGAAATCACGAAATATTCTCCCTCTTTCCGTATGAACCCAGATCGAATATATATTATTTGATAAGTAATACAAATTTAAAATAGCAAGAAAGGAACAAGATACCGAACCCAAATGTACTAATACCAAGTCGCATCGCGGAGAGCTACTAACCCCGTTTGGGTCAAGGGAGCTCTACACAAAACGCCCTTGTTATCGCTGGTTTTGGAGGATCCGTTCCAAACTATCATCTATTGTTATTTTTTTTAAACCGGACTCCGGAAAGAAATGACAACCGCCAAATAGTTCGTTTGATGGCATATATCATCCAAATCGGTAATTGTCTGGTCAAAAGGATCGCACTAAGCTTTGGGCTTCGCCCGGCCTCCGCTCTTCACTTTTCGAGGCTCGGGTCGGTGAATGTGGTGGGCAGGGATCCACTCAGTGTCATAGGTTTTTCCAGAAGTGACACCTGTTGATTCGGTTCCAGAAACGGAAGCCTGCTCAGATGTCTCGCCCTTGGGCTGTCCGAAAGATTTCTTTGGTCTGTCACCACCCTTGCGTTTCTGAGGGAAGTATGGAGCGATCCAGATGGTATAGAAGAAGTAGACGATGCCGACGAAGGCGGATAGGAGGAAGAAGTAGAGGAAGAGGCTGGGAAATAGTATGCGACATTAGCACATGCTGTGAAGCAAAGTTGGGTGACAACAAAATACTCACACTTTAGGGTCAAAGATGCTCGTTTCCGGCTCGACGATACTAACAGTGCCGTTATAGGCCTGGACGGTAAATGCCATGTGCTTTGAATTGGAGATAACGGCGGCCAGATGCAACCTCAAGTCCTGGGGGTGCATTTCAGTTACAAACGCATATCCCGTCGAGTGCTGGCCTCCAGCGGGGATCGCAACATTGTAGCGGGAAGCAGTGAGGTTGCGGACATTCTGAACAGCCTCTCCCGTAGGATCAACTGTCCATAGACTTCCTGCAATCAAGTTCAACGTCACTGGATCAGGTTCATTGTTGGAGATGGTGAGAAGAGCTTCAGTCGGATTGCCGTTTACGAGCTTCACTCCAAAGATCTCGGAATTGGGGAAAGAAGCCGAAACGCTAACATCCAATGTTGGGGCTATGACTTCCTCAGCAGCAGGCTGAGCGGGCTATTGCAAACACGGGTTCGTATCAGCAGGTGCCGCGCCGCGAAAGGACATTTGCACAGAAAATTAACTCACCGAATCTCCGCGAACCAGGAGGGCTTGCAACGAGAGCAGCGCAGCCGACAGCAGCCCAAGTTTCCCCATTTTAGTCATAATGGTTTTATTAAATGTATAGGGAGGAGATTAGGAGGAGAGGGGGGGAGGAAAGAGAGCGATAGAGTGGGAATTGAAGGAGGAAGTTAGAAATGCCAGTCCCCTAGATGTATGGGAACGCTGAGCTTAATTTCCACGTATGTCACATCAGCGCGGTGGAACCCTGTAAGCGCGATCGCTGAGTCAGCAGTCCAGCTTGCGCCGCTTGGTGCAATTAGACGCGAAATTAGACGCGGATGGGCGCCACGCAGGGTTCGAGTGGACGGGATCCGACGAGATACTGAAAGAAAACTGACACCAAGCTGATATTATCGACCATACTGTGGGTAATATATTGACAGCTGAGTTACTATTTATATTGTTGCCCTTTTTATAGCCTAGCTCTTAAGTCCGGCTTTTTTTCACCTTTTTCACCCTCTGCTTGCCAGTGAAAGACGGGTGGATATTCTCTTCATCTACACGCGCTGCACATCTCAGCTTAAACAAGATGGTTAGCTCCACTGCCCAGGAGTTTTTCCAGCGTTATGAGCAAGTCAAAGCGATTGAACAGTCAAAGAATGAGTTAATTGAAGTGCTAATCTCCGCCTACCTCCCTCATTTGACTTTGCCTTCTCATATTGGTTAAATAGGATCTTTTACGGCGGGTTGCCGAGCTCGAAAATGCATACCAACAAACCCGATTAGACCATGAACGCGAATCCCGTTTTAATCGTGAAGTGCAAATGCATGAGATGGAGCTTATGAAACAGATAACTGCTATGGAAGCTGTGATGGTACAGTTTTGTTATCCCCATACCCATATATGATATCCGCGATAGCTCTAACTGTCAGCCCTTTGTTGGTTGTGGTAGGAACAAGAACCATTTCTTCTCGTTCTGCTCGATGGCGATGGCATGGTATTCCAGGACTCCTTTCTGCAACAAGGTGAACAAGGCGGTAAAGACGCTGCGAATCAGCTCTGGGCTGCAATCCGTGACTATGCGTCTCGAACTTTTCCGAACATACCATCGCCAAAAATTATAGCTCGGGTATATGCAAACGTCAGAGGATTAGCTGATGCATGCTATAAAGCTGGTCTTGTTGAACGTCCAGGCCTAATTGAAGAATTTACTCGTGGATTCAATGGGAGTAGGCTCTTGTTCGACTTTGTGGACGTAGGTAGTGGTAAAGATAGAGCCGATGATAAGCTCGCTGGTACGCCGTTTTCCTCATCCATCTCCCTACTCTAATAACCATTTAGGGACGTTTACTAACTTCAAAATGTTTCCAAAGAGGTTTTTAAGCTCCATTTATACAATTGCCACTGTCACCAAATATTCCTCGGCTGTTCCCATGATAACGGCTATGCAAGACTTCTTGAAGATACGTTAGCGGATCGCGACCTTCTTGGACGAATATCCTTAATCGAAGGCGTCCCATTCGAACGAGAATTAGTACCTATGGGGGCATCTTACAGAGTAACTAAATTTGAAGAGCTTTTCCGGACCTCAAAGATAATCACGAACCCACATTCATGGAATGACCGGAACGGGACGAATAATAACTCCATGCCCACGCCATCTTCTGCACCGCTGTCCGCCCTATCGCCTAATACGCCTGGCAACAGCCTTGCTCGCATCCCGTCCAATTCAACTATCCCGTCGAATGGAACCAGCACACCGCCAACATGGGCCGCAACAACGGCAGCGGGAGCCCAAGGGCCATTTACCGATTTAACAGCCTCGAAACCAAGCAGCCCCGCGCCATCCAAAGTCGAGCGCAATAAATACGGCGAACGCATCGACCGGCTAGATTTCAAAACTATCCCCAAGGACGAATTAAATCGCGTGAAGAAGTTAAAATTATGTAACCTGTACTATTTGCTTGGTGACTGTCCCAATTTAAGCTGCTACCACACTCACGATCATAAATTGACGAAGAATGAGCGTACCGTCTTGAACGCGGTTGCGCGGATGACGCCATGTCGGTTCGGCACCGACTGCGACGATGCCGGCTGTATATATGGCCATCGCTGTCCTCAGAGTGAGGTAGGCAAGAAAGATTGCTACTGGGGCTCGAATTGTCGATTCGACACCGCTTCTCACGGAATCGATACTACAATCGTGAAAGTCACGAAGGTATAATGTGACGTCTGCTTTCTCTTGCCTTTTATGTTTTATTAAATGCATAAAGAGGAAAGGAAGTTGGAAACTTTTGCCTTCTCCAGATGCTGGAGTGGTGGTGGTGGGCTAAGTTATATTGCATGTGCTACATTTAAGCTCTTAACCAACCTATCCTACTCTGTGTGGACGGGGACGGGACCGCTTTTCCACCCAAATTTTACTCCTTACTCTCCCTTATTTTATCCACTCTACCTCTATCAAATTGCCCAAAGTGCCACAAACCAACCCGCACGCAAAACACACAACCACGGTATTTTGCAGACGATAATGGAGGCCACCCTTTTGCCAATTCCCGTCAACGTTGTTCACTCATTCCTCAACACAGAATTGGGCGAAACCGCTCGTTTTAAGATCATTATTATTATGCACCCGGTTTATACATTACTCCGACATTCTTCTATCTTTGAAATCTCCCATTTTCTCTCCTTTCGCCTTGCGCCCCTTCTTTTGTGTTTGATGGTTCTTCTTTCAGAATCAAACAGTCAGTCGTCTTGTTCTTTTTTTTTTCCAGCTGGGTTGAATGGGAATGGAAATGGAAATTTACTGGGTGGATGGACGGATCTATGGAGTCTCGTTTTTCACCTTTGCTCCCTTCTCAATTTTTTTTAAAAGATCTTTTTAATATTTAAAGCCATGGATGAAATGGGTGGAAGCTTCGTTTCACTTTACCTCGTCTCCCGCCTTTCCAAGCTTTCTTCCAGTTTACTTTTATTTCATTTTAGTATTTTCCCTAGTTCATTCTCTGATGATCCCCCGTATCTTATAATGATGATACCTACGCACTCCTCCTATAATTCTACGATCGGGATGGAAGGTAGGTTAGGGGGAGGACCTTCGTTACAGTGAGCAATAAATTATATTATATGTTTTGCTACAACGAATAGAGGAACCATTGCCGTAAGTAATTATCGTGCGAGAAACGATTCATATCTGAAGGCCTTTCTCATTCCCATTAGACATATCTAAACATAACCTTCCTGAGTAATTTATACAGGCTTTTTTTTTCGCGCGATGATATACATATATCTCCGAAGCGCCATCGCTACTAATTTCCACATATATGTATATACTAGAAATGCAAAGCAAAAAAGGAGAAAACGAGAGCGCGCAAAACAAACATGATCCCATGCAGATATATCTATATACCCATTACACAAGCGTGGTGCCGAACATACAAAACCGCCTTTCCCACCCGAACCCGTACGCATCACTATCCTCGTCATCTGAGGCCCCCTCGGCCGACGAGCGTGATCTCTTAACACCAAACTCTTTAATACAGCAGATAAATGGCTTCGTTGACGCGGCAATGATTTGTTTGTTGGGATCAGAGTTGGGATCGTCGTTGCTTCCGGCGTCGTTGTTGTTGTTGCCGCTGCTGTGAGCTGCGACCATGCTCGCACGCTTGCGTTCTTCTAGGTCGCCCCAGAGAATGAACAGTTTTTCACGGAGGTCGAAAAGTGCAGCGGGGTTTTTGCGGAGGCTGATTTTGTTTGATAAGAGTGGTTTTAATTAGTATTTATAGCTTGTATTTATTTATATGTCTCGCATAATGAAGGGGTTTTTTTGAAAGAAAGGCGGGAGGGAAAATCATACTTCACAGCATCGAGGCGGAGTAAGAATACAGCATCGAAATTCCCCACATAGAGTTTCATGCGCTCCCGTGGCCCGCTGCGGTTGTAATGAGTGCCTGGCCCCGCATCTTCGACTAGGAGACAAAATCTCCATTCCCATCGCTTGCGGCTGCCGGTTTCATTACCATCATCGTCAGTGTCCGATATGCTCCCTTCGGTATCTGATAGCATGGCACGCTCCACATCATATTGTACGGCAAAATCTTCTAATTTGGGAGGGAAGAAATCGACAATGCGGACAGACGCTTTGTAGCGGAGATTTTGGAAGGGGAGGCGGTATTTGATTCCGTCAGGGGAGATGTTGGTGTGGGATTCATTGAAGAGAATGTCCGATATTGAGCGGCAGGGGACGGAGGGGTTGTATGCACGGACTGTAGAGTGAATGTTAGTATTTATTGTTACTAATTCCCACCCAATTGGTGTGTAGATGGCAAGATGGGGCGTTGTCAATACGTACCGTAATCGTTGAGTTGATCCCGCTTCGCCTGGAAAGAGGTTGCTAGTTCTTGTTGATCTTCCTGACGCTTTCTTTTCGCCTCTTGCTTCTTCTTTTGCTCCGCTAGCCGCTTCTTTGCCTTTTTGGATAGATTTGGTGGCTGTTCATCATTATCGGCCACTTTCCGCTTGTTGATATCATTGCCATGAAGACCCGGATTCTCTGTTCTCCTCCTCTTCCAGTATTCTAGTTTCCGCTTCACGAGCTTCTTTAAATCCTCGTCGGAATCATTATCATTGATGGGTATCACTTGGATCTTCTCGGGAAAATGGCGATCTGTGTGAAGGCTGCCCTCCATTACGCCGCTCATTCTTCCCATTTTGATATTGACATTTTGGAGTAAAACGAAATCATTTTCTTTGATGTTTTGTCTTGCGTAATATGCATGTGGCTCCCAGAGAGTAACTTGTAATGTCATTTGGCCGTAAGGCCCGGGCCAGTCCCTCCTAGCGCGTGACGTGTAGCCGTAATCGTCGCCATCACGAGAACCGCCTTCCTCCGAAGCATAATTGAAAAGCTGCTTGTTTTGGGTATAGTCGGTTACATAGAGAAGAAATCTTTGATAATCTTCAGGGTAAGTTTTCACTACCTGAACAACAAGATCGACAAATATACCACAGGACGCGTCCTTTATTAAGGTAAATTTTGGCCTGCGGCGTGGGGTAAATGGTTTGGTAAATGGCCCAGTGACCATTTGGCGCATTGGGACCGAAGTTGCGACTTGCTCTACTTGAATAGGTTGGCGGCTCGTAGCTACCGTGCAATCCGAGCCGATTAGGGAGAAAGCATATGATTTCTCAGTAGTGGTCAAGTCTCGAGTACCGGGTCGCATTGTTACTTGTGGAACTGCCTTGGAATTGGACCCTTTACTGAAAATGATCCAAGGAGTGCAATCCCGTTGGCTACAGAGGCCAACCATGGCCCCTTGATACGACCGTACCTGTCTAGGCTATCAGCGACCGAAAGAGTCACACACAGTTCGATTTTGAAACAAGGAAACGGACCTTAATCTGTCGCAAGAGAACCACATCCCCATGCTGGGGGACTGGTAGATATGATTCGTCATTGTTGAAGTAACGGATTTTGAGGCCGTTCCATGACTCAATATTAAGGTCATGATCTTTAAGGGTAAAGGTGGATACATGTGAAGATCCTCCGGATAATTTTGGTGGGAGGGCGTCCACTACCACTGCGATAACGTTCACCATCCTGTCCGTTTTGGACAGCGCCGTTTGGATGTCATCGAATCCCGGGGGGATTGACGGGGCCATTATGTGGTATGGCACCCCACAAAACAAAAAGCGAACGAAAATGTCAGTGGCAAGAGTTAGGCGAAAGCATTAGGCGCCCCAAGGAATGGCATTAGGACAGTAATGAAGCAACTGTAAGATATGAGACGCTGATATGTCTGTCCCAATGCTGGGAAACCTGCTGTTTATTATCATGTGCGTGTGTGCAAAACACAAGCTCAAATTCCAGTACTAGCAACGACGGAGTGTTGCAGAGCAGACCAATGCCACAATCGAAGTACCTGTGGTACGGGATATATACGAAATGTCTCCAGAAATAGCCTTGGTACTCAATCAATTCAATTCTCCTCTTGACGAGCCGTGGGGGTTCAATTCCATAGCTAGGACGCGCCCAAGTCGCGTGGGTGGAAACAAGCGGAAGGGGGTATAGACAATGCTGGAAGGGCTATGGTTTCCAGACGTCGACCGTATAAGCAAATGAATTCCCTTCCCCACCCGCCTTTTATCTGGCCAGGATATGTATATTCAACAGTTCTCGATAGATGTGTGCAGCCCGTTGTGATAAGCCCGAACTTGCCCCAGGTCGAAGAGGTGAGGTTCCCGCTTAGTCATCCACGCTGGCTCAGCAACCGCCCAAAGCAGAAAAGCCCCTCCTCACCATCACAATCTTTCCATTTTCTCTTCTCCCACGCAAACAACCCCCCCCAATCCATCCCAGACATCAGGTTTGCGAATACCACACATCCGCCCCTTTCCTCCGCTCGCCTCAACCATACCTCTCTCCCGTATATCTTTTTGTGCACTTCTTACAGCTTCTAGATCCACTACTGCTGGCCTGTTCTTTGCGTTGCCCTAGCTTTGCCTTTCTTTTCCCTGCTTCCCCCTCCCTCCCCCTCCTACCATCACAATGGCGGAGCGCTACATCCCAGAACACCGTCGCACCCAGTTCAAGGCGAAGAGCTCCTTCAAGCCAGATGAACTCCGTCGCCGCCGTGAGGAGCAGCAAGTTGAGATTCGGAAGCAGAAGCGCGAAGAGAACCTCGCAAAGCGGAGAGGCATCCAGACTCGCGATGGAGGTATCGGTGTAGGTGGAGACTCTGCGCTTGGTCCTGACGATAGCGATGAGGAGAGTGGAACCATTGAGAGTGAGGTATGTGCATGCCTTCTACTTGCTCCTGCTCTTAGGACATGGTTGGGTCCTACGCTGCCAAATGTGTTTTTTGTTCCTTCCATGCCACCTCGTGGCTAGCAATTTAGCTATGACGCGCAGCAAGGATCTTCTGGCGCTTAGGCAGCTATAATAAGATCCGGGATACGAACCAAGAGCGTGATATGGCACAAGATGGGATTTTCAAAGCGAACCATGGTGGTAAATTTTGTAGTAGAATGGGCTTGCTAATTAACCCTCTATAGCTTAACGTCGAGCTCCCTGAGATGGTAAAGGGTGTTTTCTCCGATCAAATCGATTTGCAGATTCAAGCCACCACCAAGTTCAGAAAACTCCTTTCTAAAGAAAGGAACCCCCCCATCGAGCGCGTTATTGAAACCGGTGTTGTCGGCCGTTTCGTCGAATTCCTGCGTTCACCCCATACTTTGGTCCAGTTTGAGGCCGCTTGGGCGTTGACCAATATCGCTTCCGGATCAGCACAGCAAACCCAAGTCGTCATCGAAGCTGGCGCTGTCCCTATTTTCGTTGAACTTTTGAGTAGCCATGAACCCGATGTGCGGGAACAAGCCGTCTGGGCGCTTGGTAACATTGCTGGTGATAGTCCTCAATGTCGTGACTTTGTCCTTGGTGCGGGAGCTCTTCGTCCTCTCCTTGCATTGATTGGCGATGGGCGCAAACTCAGCATGCTCCGAAATGCAACATGGACGCTGAGCAATTTCTGCCGTGGGAAGACTCCCCAGCCTGATTGGCCGACTGTACGTCTTTCCCTTTCTGTGTCCGACGCCTCAAGGAATGCTGTTATGTAGTAGCTAACCGCTGGCATTATAGATCCTTCCCGCTCTTCCCATCCTGGCTAAGTTGGTATACATGCTTGATGACGAGGTCTTGATCGACGCTTGCTGGGCTATTTCCTATCTTTCGGATGGATCAAACGACAAAATCCAGGCTGTCATCGAAGCCGGCATTCCTCGTCGGTTGGTGGAACTGCTCATGCATGCTTCCACATCTGTCCAGACCCCAGCGCTTAGATCTGTTGGCAACATCGTTACTGGAGACGATGTGCAGACCCAAGTGATTATCAACTGCGGCGCTCTTCCAGCCCTCCTTTCTCTGCTCAGCTCCACTAAAGACGGTATCCGAAAGGAGGCCTGCTGGACCATCTCCAACATTACAGCTGGCAACTCTACCCAGATTCAGGCCGTCATTGATGCCAACATCATCCCTCCGCTGATCAACCTTCTGTCGAACGGAGATTTCAAGACTAGAAAAGAAGCCTGCTGGGCCATCTCAAACGCTACATCCGGAGGACTTCAGAAGCCAGAGCAAATACGTTATCTAGTCTCTCAAGGATGCATTAAGCCACTCTGCGACCTTCTTGCATGCCCAGATAACAAGATCATTCAAGTTGCTCTCGACGGCCTGGAGAACATTTTGAAAGTTGGAGAGATGGACAAGGAGGCCGCCCAAATGGGAGAACCTAGCGTGAATCGTTACGCCCTCTTCATTGAAGAGGCTGGCGGCATGGAAAAGATTCACGACTGCCAAAACAATGCCAACGAGGAGATCTACATGAAGGCTTACAACATCATTGAGCGGTACTTCTCAGATGAGGAGGAAGCTGGCGCCGATATTGACGAGCTTGCACCTCAACAGACACAGGCAGGTTTCACCTTGGGTACCGGTCAACAACCAACAGGATCCTTCAATTTCGCCAACGGTGGAGATACTATGGATATGTAAATTTGTTGCTAAATATCAACACCTCTTCAGCTGTTCTCAACAAGAAGGATAAGTTGAGAACCGTTCCCCAAACGACTTTTGTCTTTCTGGACAACTTCCTTCCAGCGCCTTCAACGCTGGGATGAGAAAGTCTGTTTGAGAACGAAGCAGAATCCCACCCACCCATCAATGAATAGTGGTCCGCGCCTCTTCTATCTAATTTTCTTCCACCCTCGAGCACAAGCTTCCAATTTTCGCCCTCTCCCACAGTTAAAGTTTCTGCGACGAATTACACCACGATATACAAGATTCACCGTCATGTACTCCCCGATATTTATCCAGCTGATTTGACCTCCGTCGGACCCTGCACATTTTCGAGTTTACTTCTCTTTTCCTCCCTTTTCCTTTTTTTTTTGTCCACGGTCTACCCTACCTTAACCCAGCATGTTAAATACACCGGCGTATTTCCATCAGATTTTCCCCCCCCCCCCAAATATTTACTTTACGGCTCTCTATTTATTGTACTTTTTTTATTTTCTCCGCTTGCCTACTCTATTTTAAAAAGGCGTAGCTGGTGAACAAACATGTCTGATTGATTGATTGGCTCACACCGAAAATACAGCCGCCGATTGAAGACTTCTCTACTTTCCTTCTTCCCCCCACTCCTAAATTTCGTAGTAAAGCTGGCTCTGATGGAAACGTTGAAAGAGGTTTTGGGCGTCATACGATTTTCACTCCTATCCTCCTTCCCCCCCTCTTCCCCCGTCTCATCTTCATTTTCATTTCCATTTTACCCCCCGTTTCCGTTTCCGTTTCTTCTTCCTTTACTCATGTTTTTTCCTTGATATGTTTACGTTTTGGGTTGCGGATAATTTTTCAAATCTCTTTTGCTCGTTTTCCCCCCATCCTCCCTTTCCTACAGCCCATTTTCATTTCCACTTTCTCCAAGTCCCAATCCACAAATTTTAACGCGTGTGAGCTCTTTGTTTCTGAAGAGCACCAACCAACCCCGCCCTGTCCTACCCCGCCCTCTAAAATCGCTGATCCCGCCTATCTACGATTCCGCTTGGAGCAAATACACAAAATAAATGAAGAAAAGTTTATTTTTTATTATTTGATATTTCAATTTATTCATTATTTCTCGCGTTTGCATAAGGGATATACATGGCGGATGAAATATAATGAACGAAATGAGTGAATAACCAGCTTTTTAAAATGGATGATGTGTAACAAAGTTTTGGTGTGGGAGGTGAACTTCATACAAGTCTTCGACTACCCCGCAACATCATATTTCTCCCTGAATATTCACGCAGCAGATATGATTTTTTTTTTTTCATTGTTCAGTAATACCCCATGAAGATATGGTATTTCAATCCATAATTTATCTGGAACGATGTAAAAACAATTCCACTGACTATTGCTAACCCAGAGAACTAGGGGCCAAAAATTAGGCCGGGGGGGGGCCAAAGTATAAGATAACGATGATATATAAAAAGCAAAAGCCAAAAATGAAAAGAAAAATATATATAATTTACTTATTATATATAAGTATATCCTTCCATCCAATCCAACTCGATAAAACCACAGGCTAGGAGGACGACGCCGCTTGCCCAAAAGTTTTTACACACTTCCATTAACGGCTGTCGTCCCCTTTAGCGCCTCCAGGATCACCTCGCCCATCATCACCACCTTCTCCTCCTCGAGCTTGCGGCCTACCAGCTGCAAGCTGACTGGCTGCCCGTGGACGACGGAGGGGTTGTCTGTTATTGCATTTTACGTTAGCCATTTGTGTTTGTGTGTGTGTGTGTGTTTGCTTGCTTGTTTGTTTGCGGGTGAAGAGAGAAACGGGGAAGAAGTGCAACTTCAGATAACAAGTTGCAACAAAGACAGACAAAGAACAAACAGCAGAGAGAAAGAGAGAAAGAGAGAGAGAGAGAAGGAATAATAACGTACATTCCCTCTGCACTATGCCGTCAACTGTACTCAGCTCAGTCTCGTTCACGGCGGGGACGTCTACGGCTGCATCAACGTGTACGCCGCACGGGAACGACAGGCATGAGTAATCGAGGATGTTGTACACGCCTGTGTAACCGACGTGCTTGAAGAGGCCGTGCTCAACTGTCGCGAAGGGCGTTGTCGGGGCTGTGGCGAAAAATAGTCAGTCAGTCATTCACGATGTGTTGTTAAAAAGACTCGAGATTCTTCCACTTTTGCCAAATGGTTTTGGTCAAATTAACTCACTCAGCAGCCCATCGAGTCCCTCGCACGCATTCCACTGCTCCATGTAGCTCTGCTGGAACTTATTGCGTTCAACGTGCAGTTTCCACAGCGCCTGCACGCCGCCGTCCTTGGCGTGGCCGTACCGGTCCATCT
>LDEV01001433.1:0-22500 GCA_001014755.1 Blastomyces silverae | reverse complement strand
CCCATAAACACATTGCACCGGGAATATCTCCAGCATCTAAGCGAGCAGTCACTCTCGACATACCCGTAAACGCATCTGGCTCCAGACCCCATGTCTTGGCAAGCGAGACAAGTTCGTCAATGCCATTATACTCGCGCTTGAGGACCTTGAATTCCAAAAGTTTGTTGAAAGTAGCGATCGTTAAGGTCGAACCCAAGTCAGGATTTATGCTACACAGGTCAACTAGTTTTTTGTTAACAACATCCGCTTCTTGCCCTTTTCTAACCGCTAGAAGCAAAACTGCATCTCTGACTTCCGGTGTTGGATTCTGACGTGGAACTGTGAGTAGGTCTCTAGCCCAACCGGACTTGCCATGCCAAATGATAGCATTCGCAGTGGCAAGTGTCGCAGCAAGAGTAGGCTCGAAATCGTTGTTTGTCTTGTATTCGTAGATAAATTTGGATGCCAATCCCACACTCTCGTTCGCAGCTGCCACCGTCAATAGCTCTTGGGTCTCTTGGTCTAGTTGAATGTTATGTTGTGTCATATGATGAAAGATTGTTTTCAAAGCCCCTGGTTCCGCTTTCAAAGCGCCCTTTGCCACAGGTATCCAAGGTTCTATTCCTGCGTTTCCGAAGACAGATGACCAGCAATTGTCAATTACTTGTAGCGCTCCGCGGATCTCCCCGGTGGCCGCCAGGATATGCAAATATGCGTACAGAACCTCCCGGCTAGGAAATGGTTCAGCGCCGGCTTCTGGTTCAAGGTGGGAGCATATCTTCCGGAAAGCCGACTTTGCAAGGGTGGTTACGTCGTTATTGGCGTAGCGTTCCCATTGTGATCGCGACAGGGCATTTAAGATGTCTTCAGGTTCCGCGATACTCAGATCCAAACCCGCCGATTGATTTTCTTTTACGGCACTGTTCAAATATTCCCACGCCCATAACAAGTATTTTGCTTGTGCCGCTGTTAAAATTGTAGGATTTTCGAGTCGATGTTGTATGAAAGACGAGAATGCCTTCGCGATTGCGTCTGGCGTCGATTGAGATTTCTCCTCCAAAGCTTCCGCCAACTTCCTTATTGCCAGGCCCCCATGATCCACAGATTGGCCCTTCTTGGCCTCGGACTGAATATCCGCCGGGCTAACTGCAGGGAAGCCAAACAGATATCTCCGCTGTATTTTATATAGGCAGTGGCGTTGGGCGGCGCACGATGGAGCTGATAACGCCAGCCGTTGCGGGCATCGCAGGCGAGTGTATGGTTTGTTTGCTAGGATTGCGCGAAGAGTTCTTTGAGAGAGATAGGATCGCATGGTTGCTTGGTGCTGTAGGTGTCTATATAGACATATTATTCAACGTCAGTTCAACCCAAGAATAGCTATTGGAGCATGAGCTCACCAAATATGCATTTTATTTAATCCATGCCCCTAAGCACCCGCAAAAACAGACAGACAGTTTGCCCCGCTGGCGGAATGGAAGGGATGGAAAATATTTTCCAAAAGTAATATTTAGGTGTCAATAGCTAGTCCTGCATTGCTTCTGGAGCTATCACTGGTATCCAATAACGATTTAAATAAATGTCCAATGCTCGGTGGGCTCAATATCAATGTGGTGTTTCGGTCGTTCTGTTGCTAAAGAAATAAAAAAACCGTCCGCCTTCAAGCCCCGTCAAGGCTTGGCATCCGACCGCCGAAATATGATCGTCAATTTCTGTTCATCCACCGCAACTCAGCTATTTAGACATTTAACTAAACACCACGACTTCCACACTCTCCATTTCAGCTTTACTCCAATTGGATTCCGGGCGGGATCTTTGAGAACGCACAATGGCTTCTAAGACTAGCTCAATATGTTCCCTTGTCCACCAGACTTCGCGCACCCCGAGCCTTGTGCAGGCGGTCCAGCGACGATGCAATTCTACCAATTCTTTATACAGTCGATTTGCTGGTATGTAGCAATTCAACCGGGGCCGCTTCTGTATGGAGATGTATCATAAACGCCATCTAATACAATGAAATGCTTGCAGAGAGAAGCCAACGCGAATCGATGATGAAACAGTCCATGAGGGAGCGATTCGAGAAGCAAGCGGTACAAGACCAGCGAGCCCGGGCTTTCGAAAGACAGCAGAAGCGCTACTGGGAGAGTGGTGATATTTACTCGCCGCACGATCTGAGCCCGGCAGAGATGATGAAGTGGAAGAAGAAGAAGAGCCCGTCGACCGATGCCTTCGATGCCTTGTCTCTGAACCCCTTGCACCTGTACAAGGTATGTAGACTCTGTGCCATAAAAACAACGATATCGCAAGCCCCGTGTTGTCTATATATCATTGTTATACCCCTAATAATGTTCTAATCATTTCTTGCCTGCTCGAATGTTTAGAATTTCGCTATCATGTCCGAGTACATGACCGAGATGGGTCGCATCAAACACTCCTCCGAAACTGGCCTGCGACCAGTCAACCAGCGCAAGATCTCCAAAGCCATTCGCAGAGCTATAAGCTTGGGCCTTATGCCGAGCGTTCACAAACACCCTGAAATCCTTGCTGCGGAGGCGAGATCGAAGATACAACGGGGGATGAACCCATAATGTTCTTCCATATATTATAACTGTGAAATAGGCGTTGGGATATCTGGGTTTGCGTTTTCCTTTGCTTAGACGGACTGATTATATTCTGTACCATAGTGTTTGTAGATATAAAATTTTACTACCATTCTTTTTTTCTCCCTTCTCTCTCTTTTTTTCTACATGGATCCCCTATTCGCTGTCGACTCAATTCCTTGCGAAGGACAGCTGAAGTTCCGACATGCAGCCATACTAGTTATAGCATATTAATAGTGGCTGTGGTCAGGGCAACCCTGCCTGGGGAGCGTTTTGTTTTAACCCCACTACGAAGGCAACCAGTTTACGTACCTCAACAACCACTCTTGATGACTTGGAAGTAATGTTCATGAGCTTGACAACTGTTGCAAATTATTCAATAAGATTCTTCTAATACCTACGGAATGACCATTAAAAACGGTAAACCTCGGTTCTATATATTTACTTGGTGGTGCCAGTGGCGCTGATGTTCTCTAGATATCATCTTGGCCCCGAGCCCCTCCACCACGCGCGGCCAGCCAACACAGCTCTCATGCGACTCCAAAGGAGAACGGTTAGCCTATGCAGTACGTTCGGACCAGATAAAATCGCTTTGGCCGTTTACTTTCTAAGAATCCTATGCTTTTTGAAAACTGACTGTGAATATGCGATACCCGTTGGGAAACCCAGTCCAACAAATCTATCTTCCTCCGCTCCATTGACAACCCGTCACTCTCAAAACAATACACGGAACACAAAGCAGAAACAACGGTTGCGCGGTTCTCCCCTTCTGGCTATTACGTTGCCAGCGGCGATGAGAGCGGCACTGTCAGGGTATGGGACTGTGTTGGGGAAGGCATTACAAAAGGGGAATACTTCATTGTCAGCGGTCGCATCAACGACCTTGCATGGGACGGAGACTCGCAACGGATCATAGCAGTGGGCGAAGGAAAACAGAGATTCGGCCATTGTTTCACTGCAGATAGCGGCAACTCAGTTGGCGAGGTTACAGGCCACAGCCAGAGAGTCAATTCCGTGTCCATTCGGCAACAACGGCCCATTCGCGCTGCCACTGCCGGAGATGACAAGTCTCTCATATTTTACCAAGGCCCGCCATTTAAATTCAACACGAGCAATGGCTCAAACCATGTCAATTACATCTACGGGCTCGCCTTTAGCCCGGATGGCGCAAATCTCGTCAGTGTCGGCGGAGACCGACGGATTTGGCTCTACGATGGGAAAACTGGGGAGAGCAAGACTCAAATAGGCGCTGGGGAACACACCGGCAGTATATTGGGCGTCTCCTGGTCGCAGGACTCTAGGAAATTTGTCACAGCCAGCGCGGACCGGACCGTGAAGATCTGGGACGTGGAGCATGGGAAAGTCGTGCAGAATTGGAAGATGGGCGAGGAAGGGTCCGTGAGCATACCGGATCAGCAGGTTGGAGTTGTTTGGCCGGCCGGAAGAAGCGATGGCCTGATTATCAGTCTGGCTCTCTCTGGGAACCTCAACTACCTAGCTGAAGGCAGCGAGAGGCCAACTCGCGTTATCCAAGGTCATCAGAAGAGCATTACCTCCATGGCTCGATTTGATATTGGCGATAAGGAAACCCTTTGGACCGGGAGCGTTGACGGCAAACTTTACAACTGGGATGTGTCGCAGGGATCCGCAGAACGAGTTGATGGAGAGGGCCATCCTAATTATGTCAATGGCCTAGCACCCACCGGCGAAGGCAATGGCCGTATATACAGCGTCGGTTGGGACGACACAATTCGATCTGTGGACGTATCTACAAACACATATACCGGAAGCGCAACCAAACTTGCCAGCCAGCCGAAGAACGCTGCTGCGGCCGCCAATAACATGGTTCTCGTCGCAAACTCGGAAGGTGTTGAGATATTCAAAGACGGAGCAAAAGTAGGCGATTTCCCTTGCGCGGCGTCTCCTGTCAACGTCGTTGCTGCGCATGGTAGCACTGCCGCAATCGGATGCGACGACTCGTCCGTCCGAATCTGCTCTATTTACAATAACACATTATCCCCCTCAGTGGAAATAAAAGCTTCAAGAAACCCGATCACTGCACTCGCCTTCTCGCCAGATGGTTCCTTGATAGCTGCCGGAGATTCACGCGGCCGCGTGCTAGTCTACAAGACAGCAGATGGCAGAATTGTTACAGACCGATGGACTGCGCATACCGCACGCATCACCTCTCTCGCTTGGAATCCTCAGGGCACCCATCTAGCGAGCGGAAGTCTAGATACAAACATTTTTATCTGGAGCTTGGCTTGTCCTGGGGACTGGCTGCGGGCTCCCAACGCTCATAAGGAAGGGGTTAATGGTGTGGCCTGGATCACTGACCGCACTAAGATCGCATCGGTTGGGTCTGATGCTGCGGTTAAGATATGGCAGCTGGAAGATCTCAAGTAAATAATAACTAAATATCGGCTGTTAGACCCTGCGGGGTTTGTTCTTTTTGGACTCCAAGCGAGAAGCAATGGTAGTCACCAGCTTAGCACACATCATTGAATGAATTATTTATGATTATACGTAGACTGATGACCTGTCTAATTCTATGATGATATTCATTTGACTCCGGCTTCTGACCATTATTGATTTTATGTGAATGTTTTTTTGGTTATGTACTGTAGAGAGAGCGTGTATTTACCGCAGTGTGGTGTGGCAGTAAGCAGGTCCCTGACCTGACCTCAAGCCTTGCTTTCTTGCTTGCGAGCTTCCAACTTCGCGCAAACCAGCTTTGGGAGACATCAATGTCACCGCCGCATCTGCTCACCAAGCCATGCGGTAAATTTCCCAGACGCGATGACGCCGGCATCATCCACGGCTGGTCGTTTCCTCAGACCCAAGGTAATTAATTAGCTGCGCTCTCTGATAAATAGCTATAATCAACGCCTGAATAGCTTATTTTTTTGGTGTACTTGGCTGACGGAGCTTTCGCTTCTAGCTCAAACAAGCCTCCTTCATCCTCCCAAGTACTGGACAACGGCTCAGAGGCCTTATTAATTTATCGCCCGACAGAGAAAATGATAACCTGGGAGAAAGAGAGCCGTTACTCGGCCGGAGCGCGGCGGTTCCAAGCACCAAAACCACGACGTTCTGGCGCACACTCTATGAAAGATTTAGAGGTCTCATATGTGCGCTGTACTTATTTACTACATCCGAAGCCGGCAAAGGTGTGATGAAATGCAGCATCGCCTATTTGATCGGCACCTTGGGGACATTTTTACCTGTATTTGCGGCTTTCCTTGGGCGGCAGGATGGAAAACACATGGTGGCCACCATCACGGTATACTTCCACCCAGCGAGGACGAGGGGTAGCATGATATTAGCAACGATACATGCTTTCTTGGCGTTTATATATGCAACCTTCATATCTGTGACTAGCATGGGCATTTCGGTGTTCTTTGAGGACAAACTTGATCTCCTCCCGCTTGGGCATGCGATCGTCCTCCTCGTTTTCTGTGGGGGGGGGTTGGGCTTTGTTGGATGGGTAAAGCTTCGGCGTGCTGATCCGTTGGCAAACGTGGCCTGCTCTCTTGCGTCTCTGGCTATCATTACTGTTTTGACAAAGGAGGGAGCTGTACAACAGGGTGACTTGTCCCTTGCTAAAATATTCCAGGTTCTAAAAATTATTGTGATGGGAGTCATAGCGACTATGGCCGTTTGTTTCCTGCTCTTCCCCGTGTCCGCACGAACGCAGCTTCGCAAAGATTTGGTTGAGATTTCTGGTTCGCTGGGCACTATGCTAGCGATCATCACGGAGAGCTTCCTGCAAGGGTCTGCAGAGCATCTTGAGAAGGACTCGTTCAAAAGTGCTTCCAACCAGAACAAAAAGGCATACGTTGCGGTTGATAAGTGGCTAAAGGAGGCTAAATTCGAACACTACTTTGCGGGGACGGAAAGGGAATATCGCCTTGAAAAGAAGCTTGTCCGGTGTATTCAGGACATTACCCAGAATATCGGAGGACTTCAGAGCGCTGCCACCCTTCAATTTGACCTTTTAAAGCAATCAGAGCAACACTCCCATGTTACTCCGATTCAAGAGGGCGCATCCTCATCCTATTTTAGCTCCGGCTTACACCCTTCGATTTTCTCACCGGCTGCGCTGTCTCTTAACGAAGAACCAAGTAACTCAACCCCTGTTCTAGATATGGCACATGGCGGCAGGTCGACGACAGATCTAGATCAGTCCCTCTTGGGATCTAGCCCAGGAAGTCGCTCCCATTCTCTTCCACAGACTCCCGCGGATATTTTCGAGAAGTTCATTCTCCACCTTGGCCCTTCAATGGTATGTACAGTTTAGCCATTTTCTTGGAATACAGCTGTGAAATTTCCCGTCTACGTACTAATTTTCTTGTCTTTCTTTCCCATAGCGTGCATTGGCATATACGGTGACAGAAATTCTTGGAGACCTTCCGTACAGCCCCGGCCCAGAATATAAAGTTGCTGTTAACTGTAAATTTCGCACCAGCTTAGATCGAGCTCTCGATTTATATCACAGTGCGCGAAATGATGCATTGAATATGGTGTATTTACAGAAAGATTTTGTCAAGATCAAGTCCCTTGAGGCGGAAGCTGACCTTGAAGAGGTTGCAGCAAGTTGTGGTCATTTCAGTTTCTCCCTCCAAGCGTTTGCTGAGCAACTCAAAGAAATCCTAGAAGTGCTTGATGAGCTTCAATTAGAAACCGATGAACGCCCCAACGGCAGGTCCTGGGGTTGGCTCAGATTTTGGCGCCCAACGCCTCCTGACCATATCAATAAGTGGACTGCTGTTTCAAGTAAGTTCAATATATTTTTTTAAATACGGGTATCTGAACATAAAATAATAACATTGCGTAGGGTCAGCGGCAGAGCGTGGGGAACCAAATGTTCCAGCCGAAATTTTCCTTGTCCCAGGAAAAGAGGATACGCTGCAACCGCCAGATAACCTGTCAGCAAGGGACAAGCTGAGATACAAAGTATGGAAAGCATTGCGTATCTTCCGACGAGACGAAACAAAATTTTCCATCAAAGTGGGTGCCGGAGCGGCCCTGTACGCTCTCCCATCCTTCCTGCCATCGACGCGACCCTTCTATTCGTACTGGCGCGGGGAGTGGGGCTTGCTATCCTATATGCTTGTTTGCTCTATGACAATTGGAGCAT
Source organism: Blastomyces silverae (assembly GCA_001014755.1). NCBI lineage: Eukaryota > Fungi > Ascomycota > Eurotiomycetes > Onygenales > Ajellomycetaceae > Blastomyces > Blastomyces silverae. Next base: position 14,784 of record LDEV01001433.1, on the reverse strand, counting down.
CCAATACAACTGGATTTTCCAGGTTTTTTGGAACGACCTTTGGAGCGATATGCGCATATGTAGCTTGGAAAATTACTACTGGGAACGTTTTTGCTCTTGCATTCATCGGCTGGGTCATGGCATTCGGCACCGCCTACCTTATTCTGGTTAAAAGCCAGGGTCCGATGGGCCGTTTCATTGTGCTCACTTACAACCTCACTGTTCTATATGCCTACTCTCTCTCAAGAGACGATGTTGATAATGGCGAAGATGAAGGCGGAGCCACGCCAATAGTACTTGACATTGCTGTCCATCGTGTGGTATCTGTCTTGTCTGGAATTATTTGGGGGATCATAATCACTCGGGTGATTTGGCCTATCAGCGCGCGGAGAAAGCTCAAGGATGGGCTAAGTTTGTTGTGGCTCTGGATGAGTGTGATATGGAAACGAGAACCTCTATCGACGATGACCGATGGAAAGTCTGCCATTGCATATTTCACCCCTAGGGAGAAACTAGAGCTCCAGAGATTCCTGGTCCGTCTGGAAACACTCTATACTTCGGCACGGTCAGAGTTCGAATTACGCGGCCCTTTTCCCGATGCTACGTTTGTAGCGCTCCTTAGTCGAACTCGACGGATGTTAGATGCCATCCAGGCCATGAATCTCGAGATTATGAAAAACTTAACCGCTTCAGAAGGCGAGGCGGCGATGCTTGCATATACCCTACCGCAGAGAATGCAACTCTCTGCGCGAATAAGCCATTTATTGTCCGGTATGCTGTACTTTTGCAATTTTGTCCTTCATTTCATTTTCTAACCTGGGGCTAATGCGCGGCGTAGTGGTCGCATCCTCCATGAAGCTTGAGTACCCTCTGAATGACTCTCTGCCGGAAATAGAGCATTCGCGAGACAGGCTCCTTGCGCGATTGCACCGGTTCCGTCAAGATACCACGGTCTCTAGCTTGACAACGGATGAAGACTACGCTTTACTCTATGCATATGGTACGTTTCACCAGCACATTTTTGCGCTCCGAGCGCATTCTCCATATAAGCTGTTGACCTACTGATAATTGTGAACTCTCTACAGCTTTAGTTACGGGACAGTTAGGGAATGAAATAATGGCGATTATTGGCGAATTAAGCAAACTGTTTGGGATATTGGACGAGGATATACTGAAGTTGGATTAGGACAGGGGGCGTTTATTTTATGAATGCGATATGATTTCATTTATTGTAAAAACAATTCACTCAAGTGTACAGAGTATTTATGGACATATTCAAACGAACACAGACACCCAAAAGCCATAAATATTTCCCAGCGTAGATACTGCCTGTGCAGAGCATTTCGTTAGTTGTTTGTTTCAACCATCCGGCTCTCCAAACTTAAACCCACGCACTCTCTAATCACCACCGCCCCATCCCAACCTCACTCCATGCCTTATTTACGGGAAACAACCAACGACCTCGTCCATCGCATATCGAGCATTCCCCTTATGTTCCATCTCTAAATGACCTCTCTTCCCCTTTCCCATCGCCGTCTGGTATAAAGCCGTCCATTCCTTTTGCATGAGGGCGTAATCCGCATCTTCCTCTGGCTTCGCGCAGCCCCTCGCGCCGCTGGTTCCCTCCTGGCCTTGAAGCACAATGCAGATCGACCCGGCCGCACTGACTGGGACAACTTCATCGTCTACTATCCCGGTGGCCAAGCAGCCTGTTGTTCCGTCTCCGGTAACGACCCAGAAAACATCAAAGGCTCTTATTTCTGTTCCACGACTTGACCTTGAGCCGGTATATACGGAGTTAAAGGCCGCCATTGGCATTCACTGGACGGAGTACAAGGAGGCTATCGCTCTCTTTCTTCTAGGTGCGTTGATTTATAACTACACATTTTCCTTGCGAACCTAATATTGACGAAATATTTTTTCTAACGTTGTAATTCCTTATTTTGGTTTTGGGCGGGGTGTAAAAGGCCATCTGAACCAGCATGAATTCGCATCGCGAGTCGACCATTTCCTCTCCTCTGACCCTAAAATCGAGCACCTACATAACAACTTCGTATGCGCAATCATCGGCAACCTTACGAGAGACCTTCCGGACCATGGCGTTGCAGGCTGGGTTTCTGCGCATGATAAACCGACGGTAGTATCAAAACCTATATCCGGCGACGCGGCGGAACAGAGACTTAAAACGGAGGTTAAACAATTGCCACCAAAAGATAGACGGAGATTAAAGGCGCTTCCTGAGGTATGTGTGTCTATGTCTACCTAAAAGCGCCACCTTTTTGGTGGGTATAAATACGGCGCTGTTCTGACCAGGACATATATTTCTTTTCTAAATAGCCGGACCCCCATTCTATACCCAATCCACTCGAGGAGTATCACCAGGCCAAACAGATCCGGCTCCCGGATCAAGTACCTGCCAGTGCTGGAGGGCTGAATAAAACAAGTAGGTGTATATCAGTACATGACTATGGCGGAGTTCGTGAATATAAAAAACTAATTTTGTACTCTAGACTGGGAACTCGAAATTCGGAAACGTTACGCGCAACCCCTAGCCTCGGAAATCGGGGAATTTCCCGATGCAGATTCGATATATGCGCGCATGGTCCCGATATGCTACGAGGAGTCGGTGGTCAACGGAGCTTCATTTCCATGCGCGGTGTTCATGTCCATCGCAACCGAAAATTTTGTAAAGGAATTCCTGTCCACTGTATTTGCGAGAACAAGATTAAATGGACCCTCGGGAACCATCAATGGAACCATGACGCGAAGATACCGACGGCAGCTTGAACGCGAAGAAATGGCATTCACCCGTGGAGAGTTAGTAAAGAACACGACAAGTGGCTTCCTCCCCGTCGAGGCCAAGGAAGCAAACACAAGACAAGCACTTGGTGTCCCGGACTTGAGATTGGCCCTGGAACTTGGCGGTGGCCTGCTAGGACATATGCCCCTAGTCATTGATGAGATATTGGGCGGATACGTCGAGGAAGAGCTTGAAGCTGAACGACAAGACTACATGGAGAGCATAAACGAAACCAACCACCTAAATGGGGTCGATGGGTACTCCGATGATATGGATATTGACGAATCCGGTTGGGAGTGGGATGGGGCAACTCCCAAGGATCAAGCCCAGCTAGGAAGCCTTCTCGATGATTGCCTTTCGATGGCAGCGTGAGGCGTCTGCCCATTTGTACTACTTTTCACTTTCATTTTCCTTTCATTCTTCTTATCCAGGAAGGCTTGTCATGCATATACCATTGGAGTGAGTGAGTCGGTGGCTAAGGCGTTTGGGACTCTTTTTTTTATTTTTTACTTGCTCTCTGCCACCCTTTCTATTGCTTACTATCTTTATTTACCCCTTTGCCCCTGATCTCTTGTTTGTTTTCTATTACGCCTTATATATAAAACATAATGACTACCGGCCGTGAATGAGGTGGGCTCATTATTCATTACTTTGGGATACCTCGTGGTTTTCATGCTTTGTGGGGCCTGGTGCATGGGTGACTTAAGGGCTTCCAATTTTCTTTTTCTTCTTCTTCTTCCTACTGTTTTTCCTTCCTGTACCTATATACTTATACTTCCGACGGGCGTGCGCTTGTATGGACTGCTTGCTCACAAAAATGACCCATCCTTGGGCATCATGCTCTACTATTCTGGGAGTGGGTTGCATTTTGCTAATATTGTCTCTGCTGGAAAAAGGGAGGATTTACCCTCTCAACCCGGGTTTTCCCTGAATATTTACAGCCATTGTTTTTGTCCTTGTGCCAATCGTTGGGGCCGTGCTATCAGATCCGGATATCATCGTTGCGTATTCTGTTGTCTGGGTTCATACTTGTTGTAATTCCCGATGAACGCGTTACTGGTACATACGTTTCATATACATGAACAGAGCAGATATCCTCATAACATTATCGCGGTACATAACCCAATTAACTTCAGTGTAGTTAAGATAACTGGACTTTGTTGCCAATAGAAATATTGCATATAAAGCATGATTGTAAGGTATTTCGCCATATCCCCATGTTCGAAGAGCTTCCTAGCCAAGAACACCGTAGCCGCCTATCAATCCGGAAATTTGAGGGATAACAAACAAAATCATCTATATCAATACAGCTAGAAATGTGAAATGAAATAGGGATGTGCATTCAACACTCAAAAACAAACTTTCTTCTATTCCAAACGCGCCGCCGTGAGTTTTAGAATTTCCTCCGTTGACTTATGTGCGTTGGCTGGATCTTTCGCAATGGATTGCCAAACCTCGCCATGCTTCGGCTCGTTGGATATGCATTTGCTGATGACGTCTTCTCTCTTTTCCTGTTGGGTAGAAGATGATATATCAGTTATCTCTCATAAAAACAGTTTGGACGATTCAAAAGTTGGGAAAGGTAGAGTGAAGGAGTCATCTGCTTACATCAGTACCATGCTGCAACAAGAACTTATAGTACCACGCCCACACATCTCCCAAGTCGCTATTCGAGACAATCGCCTTCTCAAACCACGTCATTGCTTTGTCGAGTCTCCGTTCACCCCAAAAGATGCGCGCTACTGTCACAAATAGGATGGGATCGTTATCCACCTTCTTGATGGCTTCTAAACTTCGCGGCTTCCGGTGTGTCCGCGGCTCCAGGTGCCAGATACTCTCGCTCCACAGAAGACCTGAATTAGGGACTTCTTGCAGGGCCTTCGCCATGAGCACTTTGGCCTGGCTTATGTTGTTTGCACGCCGTTCAACACGTACGGTTTCAGTCCAGAGCTCTGCGTTCTTGGGCACTGCGAGGCGCGCTCGATCAAGAATGGATCGTGCCCTAACGACGACTCCTGCTTTTTCTTCGAGGCGAGATGCAAGGAGCCACAGGGGTACGGATTTAGGACACGCCCTGGTTCCGGTTCCATATGCTTCTCTGGCTTGAGGGTATTTATTTTGTTCCTCATATATTTGACCTTTCATCATCCACAACTTATCCGCTTTGGGGTAAAGCTGAAGCCCTTGATTGACAAGGTCGAGAGCTTGTTCCGTGTTCCCTAACTGGCGCTCAAATGCAACGCTCTTGATCCAGACGCGATCGGTTCCGGCTTCACGACGTGCCGTTGAGAGGAGTTCCCTTGCATGTTCAGTCTGATTCGCATCCGCTTCTAGCTTGACGGCCGCAAGCCAAATGTCTTCGTTATCTGGATTTTGATTGAATGCCCTTCCAAGGACCCTTCTAGCATTGTCAATTTCTCCAGCTTGCCATTTTTCTTTTGCAAGCTGCATCCACAAGCTCTCACTTTGCGGGCAGGCTTCCACGGCCTTGTCCAATAGCTGCCATAGGCTTTCTTTGGTACCATGATTACGTTCTAAGTCTGCTGCAGCAAGCCAGATGGTCCTCTTATTGACAAATACTCGCAGCGCGTAAGCATATATCGCTCTCGCGGTTTCGTACTTGCCCCTAGCAATGCTTCCTCGAGCGTCTTCCATCCAGATATCTTTTCGATCATCGTCTTCATCCAAGCCCCAACCCAAGGTTTCCCGAATAATAGCAGCGCAAGTAAGAACTGCTCCTTCCTCCTCGCATTTTTCCGCTTCTGCGATCCACTCTTCTCGTTTTAACATGGCAGATTCCCTCGCTAATTCTTGGACAGCCCGTTTCATCACGTTGACCTTGCCAGCAGTCCCCATTTGTTCTTGGAGTCGAGCAGCCGCAATCCATACCTCGTGGCTAGTTGGGACTGCCTTCCGCGCAGCGTTTAGGACCTTTTGCGCATTCTCTGGAGTTTCAAGACGAGCCAAGGCCAGCCATAGCTCTACTGAAAGGGGTATCATTTCCGTTGCTTTGGCGAGAAGAAGGCGTGCATCTGCGGGGTCTTCTTCAAGATTAACCGCTTCCTTCCAAATGGCAACAGATTGCGGAATGTGGAGAATGGCTTGTCTAAGAACATTCTTTTTAGCCCGGGCGTCTGATTCTAGTCTCATGGCCTCAATCCAGAGTCTCGTTGAGGTGTCGTTATTTTTAATCGCATTGGCAGCAATAATCTTTGCATTATGATTGTCGTTGAGCCGTATATTTTCCAGCCACGCATCTTCGCTTTTTGGGCATAGTTCGCACCCTTTAGCAATATAGCTCCTTGCAGCAACTATCCGGCCTGCGATCTCTTCCAAACGAGCGATAGCTATCCATCCTGGAGCATATTTAGGATTTGTTTTCGTGACTGATTCCAGCAACACCCGGACTCGCTTAATGTCCCCAATTTCCACTTCCCCGGCCTTCAGTTCAGACTTGGTTAAACTAGTCAAATAGCCCTTTGGATCGATGTTGGTTGCACTTCCAGCTGCCGCGTCACCTGTCGATCCTTGAGCAGCCTGATCAAGTCTAACCTGAAGGACTTTATCTCTCGCAGCGCCAATATCTGCAAAGTTTGTAATTGTGCCATCCGTTTCCCCACGCGGCACTACGGTCTGCGTGCCGTCTTCCGCGATGGTGGTGTTGAACTCAGTAGAATCTCTTGCGCTGGCAATGACACTATCTGGGACGGCGTAGAATCGATTTCTCAAGTTTTGTTTGGCCCGTCGGTTCTTTCCTGTGAGATCGCCAACCTCTGGGATATTTGCCCAATCTTCATCGGTTACTGTAGCTAAGGAGCGTTTGAGGTCCGCAAATTGCTGCTGGATCTTCGGGTTGTTTCGTTCGTATTCTTCGCGCTCTTGTTGTTCTCGAGCTTCCCTAAGATAGAGAAAGGTTTTTCATGTCGGCAATCTATCCAAAACGCTTCATGGAGACACGATAAACCCACAGTTTTCATAAAGATAGGAGCGGGGAGATATGTTTGTAAAAAGAAAAGCGGGGAGACAAACCTTCTTAATTTCCGCCTCCTATCCATCTTCTCATCCACCTCTTGATATATGCGATCCGCCTCGTCGTCTTCCCTGTCGTAATGCCCGTATGCAAAGAGGCCGACCTCATTCTCGGGGTCTTGAAATCGGTCGTCCTCCTCTTCTTCTACTTGCTTATCGGCCTTGTCTCCCTTTCCCTTTTCGCCTCTATGTGACGCGCCATACGCAGTTGGAGGAGCTGCACCAAGCAGAAGTGCGCGCTTCGTGAGGGCTTCCTGTATCTGTTCTGGGGTGGGACCCTCTCTGGCTGGACCCAAGTCCGAACGGGTGGTGAAGCCGGTGGCACCTCGTCCTAAACCGGCCACATAATTTTCCGGCGCGGGCTGACTGAGAAAGTCTTTCCGACCTGTCATACTGTATGAAAAGAATGCACAATCTCTAGGCTAAGGGAAAGCAGAGGGGATAGCTGAGCTCCGATGGAGTTTGTTGCTGCATCTATGAAGCTCAAGAGAGTCGCGGAGACTAAAAAGTGCAAGCTATCTCGGAGCCCGCAACAACATAAATCCGGATAGTGTCAAAAAACCCCCAAAATTACCATCCATCCCACCGACTCGAAGATGCGAAAGCGTGGAATCGTGCGTCTACCATTTACTATTCCCACTACTCCGGCTATTTGTGGCCGACAGCTAAGCATAGCAAAAATGCCGAAAGCACCGTCGAAAAAGCGCAATAGCGCTTCCCAGGCGAGCCCCTACGCCCAGGCTGCTGCGAAAACCAAGGCCGCAAACAATGTATTTCGCATGAACACGGACATTGGCCAGCACGTTCTAAAAAATCCAGGTGTTGCTCAGGCTATTGTGGACAAGGCGGATCTAAAGCAAAGTGATGTATACGCTATCTGACACCATATATATGTTTGTACATTTCAAGTGGCGTTACTAAGTATTTTTTTTCTAGACCGTCCTTGAGATTGGTCCTGGGACAGGTAACTTGACTGTCAAAATACTAGAAAAAGCGAAGAAGGTCATTGCTGTCGAGTTGGACCCGCGAATGGCTGCCGAAGTCACGAAGCGAGTGCAAGGGAAGCCAGAACAAAAGCGACTTGAAGTTCTACTAGGTGATGTGATCAAAACGGATCTTCCGTATTTTGATGTCTGCATCAGCAACACTCCTTACCAGGTAAGGTTGATCTTGGTTGATACATGTTATGAGCCTTTTCGACAGAAGAAATTATTAATAATATAACTATATATATAGATATCCTCTCCCCTAACCTTTAAACTCCTCGCTATCAATCCGGCACCACGAGTATGCATTCTCATGTTCCAACGAGAATTCGCAATGCGCCTTTTTGCCAAACCTGGCGATAAGCTCTACAGCCGTTTGTCTGTGAATGCCCAAATGTGGGCAAAAATCGACCACGTCATGAAAGTCGGGAAGAATAACTTCAAGCCGCCTCCCGCCGTAGAATCGAGTGTGGTTCGCATTGTTCCCAAGAACCCGCGCCCACAAATCAGTTATGATGAATGGGATGGTCTTTTGAGAGTTGCCTTTGTGCGGAAAAACAAGACAATGAGAGCCAGCTTTCTTGGTACCACCAGTGTCCTTGACATGCTGGAGTCGAATTACCGAACATGGTGTGCCCAGAATAACATTCCAGTCGAAGATGGGCCAGCCGAGGGTCCCGAGGATGAACAGATGGACACAATGGAGGAGCAAGGTGAACTGGAGGAAGAACTAGATGGCGCTATGGACGTCGACGACGACGGAGATGTACCGGAGTTCTTTGCGGACGACAAGCCAAAATTTAATTTGAATCCCTCAAAGGAAAATCCAGGCCGCAAAAAGAAAGGAAAAGTACGGGAACTCGTCCGGGAGAAAGTCAGACAGGTTCTCGAGGACGAAACGGGCCTTGCAGACAAACGCGCACGAATGTGTGATGAAGGCGAGTTCCTTAAACTCTTGTGGGCCTTTAATCAGAAGGGTATCCATTTCAGTTGATCTCTCGAAGACAGGAAACTCAAACCCAAGAGCTCAAAAACTTAGATATATGAACACCATGTCAACTTATGGCCCACTGCAAGTGCTGGTACAAATCGAAACCGGTCAACCCGGGCCGGAGGGCGTTCCAGTGCTGGTTCGGAGATGGGCACTCGAATCTTGAAACAAGCTCTGCCATATGAACGCCTCACTCAACAAAAGCTCGATATCCTTCTCGGTCCAATCTTTGGTGGGAAGAGCTTGGAGGAACATCATGATTTCCTGATAAACGCTTAGCTAATGGTTTTCAATTTTCCAACCGGCGTACCAAGGGGAAACGAACCTGAAAGTCCATTTTAAGGAGCTGGTCGGACCACTTGACAAGGAATGCTGCACACACGTAAAGATGAAATCGAGAGAAGCCTTGTTCCTCAGCCTAGGTTCGACATTAGCCGTGCGAAGATTCTGAAGGGAAAAGAGGAGTTATATATACCATATATGTATCCCACATCCTTATAGTGTTTTGGATGCTCACCTCCCTCATCAAAAGACAGTTCATCCAGCGGAAGCTGAACTGCATGAATTCAACACCCTCCTGTTCGAGATGCTTTGCTAGTGTGGAGTCAATTCGCATCGTGAGATCGCGAAGCGCTCCAACTTGCCTGTGTATACCTGGTTGAGCATATATATAGTTATCTTGAATACCATCGAGAAGTTTCGTTAGACACCAGAATGAATCGGCTTCAACGGCATCAAGAACAGTTTTTGGTAATTGTCCGGGATCCATCCCTTCCTCTATATTAAGATCCGTAATATATGCCCCTAGAAAGACCTGCCAGAATGGTGTGACTAGATCGTTGATCCCCTGCACGTATCCACTTGCCGGATGTCGAATAGCCCACACGTATAAGATCCTTTCAAGCGACCTTTGCGTTGCCTCGTAACCATATAATGGAATATGAGGGTTTGTACGAGGAATATCGATACTGATTTGATGCCAGATAGCTTCGTCCAAGCCTCTTCCAGTCCCACCATTAGATGTGGAAACCGCACCGCTGGGTTTATCAACGGTTGAGTTTCCCCTCTCAAAAGCCTGTCGAACACCATCAAGATACTCTTTTCGCTTTCTCTCGAGAGCAGCTACGCGACGCTCACTATTCGTTGGCAAATATCCTAATAGAAGCTGCCAAGTCATCGCTCGAACCTCATCGGGAATGCCAGACCAGGCGAGGTCGCGAAGCTCTGGGAGAGATACAGTACTTGCTTGGAGAATGCGCTTGAACTTGTTAATTCTGCTTATACGGCTTGAGTGAACCTCTAGTTCTTTAGGGGTTCCGTTTGTTGGAGGAGGAGAGTGGTTAATCAAGTGGAGCGAATTTGCAGGATCTTAACGTAGAATTTGTTAGTTGTTATTTACCATCGCCAACAAGGATTCGAAAGCTTACCAGTCAATATTTCCTTGTATTGTGGACGCAAAATCTTGCCATCGGTCTTTTTTGCCTTTGGGTAACTCAGGATACCCCTTTCCTCTGCGATATCAGAACTATTCGCGCGTAGTCTGGCTGAGGATAGATTGGGGTTTAGCGTTGATGAGCCATTTATACGGCTCTTTGAACCCCCTCGCGCATCATGCCCCCCTGTCTGGAGTTTATATCGAGACGTTCCTTTTTTTCGCATACTTGTAACGCTAGGAAGCCCAAACTCATCCTCATCATCATCATATAACAGCTCATCTTCGTCTCCATCATCATCATGACTCCAATCTTCTCCGGCTTGTGCCATTAAGCTCGCATACGGTTGGCGATTTGGTGGTGCGATCCCCCCTGGTTCTGTCAAATGGGTAGAACTACTACTCCGGTTATTGCTACTAGTACGTGGTGACATTGGCGATACGTGCTGCCGTGTGTAAGGCGATGTGGTTCTAGAGGGGCGTAAGGGCAGTCAGATATCAATATCAAGAACCTGGTTGCGGGGAAAGCCTTTGAACTCACCTCACCATGTCCGCATGGGAGTAAGATGCTCCGATGACTGTATTTGGATCAATTACTCCATGGGGCTTTTGCTGTTGTTGCGACGATGATCGGGTTTTCCAGAAAGGCGATGCTATCCGTCTTCGTTCAAGCTTGTTAGCAGATGAATCAGTAAAATCTGGGGGCGGGGATACCCACTCGGTTTGGTCTGGCAAGCAAGCAATAAGGCAGAATGTTAGCAGAACCGTCAGGAAAAGGTTAATATTTCGGATGGTACGATATCTTTGCAGTTGGGGATTATGATTCCTTCCAAAGGGTGACATTTAGTACGGACCGACCTGGACCATCTCCTACTCAGCGCATCAATTGGAATCAGCATGGGTTCCAAGACACCATGTTCATAGAGAGCCATACCTGCTGCGGGGCCTTTCTGTTCGCCATATCTGAATACTCTTGGAATGCAGAAGCAGAATCACGGAGCAACGAGGAGAGAATCCTCGTAATCCTCAGTGCGAGGGAAGGTATAACTGTATAGGGTATCTAGCACTGCCGTCCAGGTGTCAATAGAGCCATATGTAGGCTGGCGGAATAGCTGCTGGGGGAGTTTATACGGTGAGAGCCCTAGTAACGTATTGTCACGCTCCCCACCAGAGCATAAATTGCATCTAAGGGGACACAACAACACGCCAGTGCTTGGCATAAGTTTGAAACTTTGTATCACTATAGAATTATTAAATTGGCCCAATTTACAGCCAAACTGATATGTGAACAGGTTTCAATCTACGCAGTATGGTGACTCTTAGTTGAGGCACTGGATGCAGTTTGGGGACATACGGCTGTTTTGGTTGCTTCGAACTCTTGCAACAGATGTGACAATACCGTACGCACGAGCACCTGGGTTTAGATCTTGTGTCCAAATTAGGATTAGCCTGCCAAGCCGCGGCTCTTCCAACCTCACCTCCTCCTGCTCTTGAGTGCGTTTAAATTCTCTCAGTACCAACACAGCGCCCACCTCGCCTGCTATCATCTCCAAGCTGGCCGTATCTGAAGCTTGAGTACTTTCTATACGAGGGATATCCAATTTATTCAATATATTTGACCCTTGAAACTTCGCGACAGCATCATCATGACTGAACCAGAAGATCTCGAGGAAGATCTCTTTGCTGACCTGTAAGCTTCTTCCACCTCACGGAAAGCATCTAACTTTCCCGACTGCCCAGGAGTTATAAATCGCCTGTACTAAAGCTCGTTGAAACAGTTACGATGCAGACGACAGCGCGCAGCGCGCAGCTCCCCCAGCCGCTACGCCCAGTTTTCCAGAACCCCAGCCGCCACCCCAAACCGAAACGAACACGTCCACGGTACTTCCTCCGCAGCAACCAACTAGCGACAATAACCAAAGCTATCATATAGAAATTCAGTCGGAGCAGCAGCATTCGATGAATGGGGACCAACGAAATGGTGCTAATGAACCGACGCCGATGATACAGGAAAGTGATCATATTCCAAGCCATGTAGAATCAGGAAGTCATGGGGGTCATGGAACCGGTATTAAAGAAGATGGGTAAGTTGTACCTACATGCATTCTGATCAATATTTTGTATTATTCTTTTTCTTCATTTTCACGTGCCGAAACATCTGGCTGTCACCAATGCTGCAAACCGTGGGGAAACGAAAATTATCATTTTGTCTTGGCTATTGTATTTGTACCGAGCTGTGGTTGGATCGTCGCTGCCGCACTGGTTTATTTCTACAGTGCCATCGACTGGCATTTCGGACCTTCGTTACAAGAGACATGATCTGGCCCTATCCACACGTATTTATATACATATACTTGGCCCACATTTGAAGCTGCCCCGTGCAAGGAGAAACTTTGGCATCACACCGGGTATTGATGGAGGCTTTGTGCAAGCGTGTGGGATTGGGTTTGCTACTGGGGTTGAGCTACTCGGACAGGAATGGTGGATACTTGGAAGCATGGGAAAGCGGGGTGGATAGATCTTGAAGGAGGGATCCTACATAGTGTTCCCGGCAACCAGACAAGGGTCAGAACAAGGGTCTCGGATTATCACCCACCACGTTGTGAGAAGGAATTGGAGTCGATGAGACTTAGACGAAGCTCTTGCCAAGCGAGCCAGTTATTCAAGCGACTATAGTACAGCTGCTACTAAAAGCTTCTTGTCGATATATCTTGATAGAACAGAGCAGGAAGTAGACACTTCAGCTGTCTTGAATTCTGGGATATCGAACAGCATTACCTAGCTACGGACTTTTAGAAAGGCAGAGAGGAGCTTCGGGCAGAAAACAAAGAAAGAAAGTACACTCGTCTCAAAAAATTTTACAACTACGTCTTTTCCAGGCCAAAACTGGCTTCAGCTCTGCATACGTGCATATCCGACGATGCTCCTGATTGAGCCGTGTGCCTGAGAAATTCAACCCGTCAACCAATATCCGTTTGTAAAGGAGCTATCATTCCTCACTCAAAGCCTCTCAAAATTTTCCAATATGCGCAGCTAGCTCAACCCTTGCAACCAACACTCCCGGCGAAGGAGACTTGTCGGATCAGCTCTTGATAGTGAAAACTAAACACGAAATTTCAAGTCCCCCTTAACCGGTCACAGCCGCGCTCATGAAGTTCCAATGTTCGACATCATATCACAGTTCTGATGCTGAGTTTCAGCAACGCATTGGTCGTACACGTCGGCACTAAAATATTTCATTTTTGCGTGCATAGTTATTTTTTGGTTATTTTATTATAGCATGCGTCTCTGCCGACTTTGGTTTATTATTGGGGGCCATTATGACTAATAGATCTATCTATATAGCAAAATGTTTATCGGGGGGTTGAACTGGGAGACAACTGATCGTATGTACTCAAAATCCATTCCGGAAGAAACAGGATATTTATCAATCTAACTACGGATGTTCCACCCGCTAGAATCACTCAAAGACTATTTTTCCCAGTTCGGAGAAGTCCAAGAATGCACAGTAATGCGTGACGGCGCCACCGGGCGCTCAAGGGGATTCGGCTTCCTCACTTTCAAAGATCCCAAGACTGTGAACACTGTGATGGTGAAAGAACATTATCTGGATGGTAAAATTGTAAGGACCGCCCTTGGCTATTGGCCAGCTCCCACTTCAACCAGATGTGTCGTACACTGTGATAGCCGGCTAGCTATTGATATCTACATGAGAACATGTAAGCTCACAAGGCAAAACATATAGATCGACCCGAAACGCGCCATTCCCAGAGATGAACAAGAGAGGACAAGTAAAATATTTGTCGGTGGAGTTAGCCAAGAAGCAACCGAGCAAGACTTTAAACAGTTTTTTATGCAGTTTGGTCGCGTCGTGGACGCCACTCTCATGATCGATAAGGATAGCGGCCGGCCTCGAGGGTTCGGGTTCGTAACCTTTGACAGCGAGGCAGCCGTTGAAGCGACCCTATCTGGCCCGCTAGAAATTCTCGGGAAACCGATCGAGGTCAAGAAGGCGCAGCCGCGCGGGAATATGCGGGACGATGACGACCGAGGCAGGGGTTCGCGCCGCGGCATGAGAGATCAACAGGATCGTTACGGTAGGGACAGTGATCGCTCGACTGGTCAGGAGAATTCGCAACAGCAAAACACCCAGAGTCAAGGAGGCTTGACAAGTGGCATGAGCCCGCAGATGATGGCACAATACTGGCAGCGTATGCAACAGTATTTCGCACTAATGCAGCAACAAATGGCTGCCGCCGCTGCTCAGGGCCAACCTACTGGAGGCGCAATGGGGATGGCGGGTATGAATCCGGCGATGTTGCAACAGATGAGCGCGATGGGCGGTATGGGCGGAGGGGCACCTCAGGGAGCGATGAGTCCTGGATCTCAAGTCCCCAGTGCCCAAGCGATGCAAGGCATGATGAATCCGGCCATGATGCAGCAGATGCAGCAGATGCAGCATATGCAACAGATTCAGAACCAGGGCCCGGGTCCGGGTCCGGGCGGGCCTGGATTTGGAGCTGGTGGAATGGGAGGACAGATGAACAATGCCATGGCCGCTGGACCC
>LDEV01001432.1:29640-53768 GCA_001014755.1 Blastomyces silverae | reverse complement strand
TATCACTCTCGCGCGGTGAGAAGGGCGAGCGCCGTCTTTCCCAGCGCCTGCACCTGAACCGTTCTTCGCGCTCCGCTAGCACCTCCTCTGTCAATCTTCCCGCGAATCTCCCACAAATCGCGCCGGCCACGGGCGATGCGCAGGAGCGTGAGGCTCAGTGGGAGAAGAGAGCGACGATAATGGTACAGGGTGGCTTGAATGGAGCTGGCATGCGACCTACTAGCCCGAGAGGGGGTATTGAGCAGCAAAAACAGGGTGATGTATGTCCGGATTCTTACTTTTATGATATCTTGGGAAAGGAATATGGTTATTATTTTATTATCGTAAGGATATGCCCCGGTTACTAACTGGGCTGCAAATGCTATACAGGAGAATATCCAAGAAGCGATTAGACTACATGAAGATGGACGTAAGTTTAAGCTACTCGCGTTCTGTATAAAGGATAGGTATTTGGAGAGACCAACGAGGTGGATTGATCCATTGGCTTATTTTTGATCTCTTTTCTTTTTGGGACAGAGCTCGCGGAATCAACACGGATGTTCGGCAGACTGGCTGATCCCAATGGTGCAAATAATCCATTGAGCCAAGTGCTCTATGGCCTCGCTCTCCGGTTTGTTCATTGGCCTCCACAATGAAACTAAAAGAGCAATCACTGACCTTTTCATACAGACATGGATGGGGATGCGCACCCGACCCTGGCAAAGCCATCACCTACCTATCCGCTGCGGCATCCAACTCTGCCTCGATCGAGGCTGAAGCTCTGCGTGCGGGTATGAAGAAAGGCGGCGCAGCTAAGGGCGAGTTGGTGCTTGCCATGTATGAATTGGCCAATTGTTTCCGTAATGGCTGGGGAGTAGCCAAAGATCCCGTCGCAGCCAGGCATTATTACGAGACTGCAGCGAATCTGGGAGACACGGACGCCATGAATGAGGCAGCCTGGTGTTTCTTGGAGGGATTTGGAGGGAAGAAAGATAGGGTAGGTCAAAATAGCGAAGAGAGAGACGCATCCCTATTTGTCGCACGAGCGTTTTCTTTCTCGAATTTCAATCCTCTAAAATTTTTATTCCGTTGTCGAGATATTTACAAAGGGGGATCTGAATATCACAACCATTCAACACCATTCAAACCGCCCAGACTGAGAAACCTGTTGAGGCTGAATCCATCTTGCGTTGACGCTGCACCCACTGGTTCAGTGTGCCTTGCATAGCGTGTCCAGGAAAAAAGAAGCTTTTACCAAACAGAGCTCCGGATGCAGATTTCACGATCACAAACGGATCACGGTTGGGCAGCAATGCGTCTAATTTTCCCCTCCCTCACTTTTTCCCCTTGGCATTTGGGCATCCATCTCTCCCAAGCTCGCCTTTGCCATCGTTTCCCATTCGCCATTCTCCTGCTTCCCCCCTCCCTCTCCACCTCTTGTCCTTCCAAGTCTGCTTCATGATTTTGTTACCTGGTGCCCTTGCAGAATACAAAACCAGAGCTATGAATGGACCAATACTAAACCTTCTTTATTTTTAGTACATGGCCGCACAATACTACCGCCTTGCTGAAGAGAACGGCAACAAGACGCTTGGAAATACTTGGTTAGTTCATGATTCTCCTCCGCCATGAACCACCGCAGATATGTAATTGTTTTTGTTTCCGTTTCTTTCATCACGTTTTCCCGCCTTCTCCCCAAAACATTGGACCCATTCGTATCCGCCCCTTCCGTTACATTTTCTCTCACAAACATCCCCTCCCAAAAACCAGGTCCCGCCTGCACCTGCACCGGGCCGGGGCACCAGAACCAGCCAAGCAAAGCAATCCAATCAACTTAATCAATTCAAGCTAGCAAGCAATTCAGCTCGCGAACGGACAGCTGCAATGATTTTGCCCTGCGTGCCTAGTTGCTTCCGTGCTTCAGCTTACTTGCTTGAGCTTGGTCCTTGACATCACTTTGCAACCCCCCCCCCATCCGTGCCTCAATCCTATCCCAGACACAGCGCGCCATGCCCATACCGGCGCTTGCACCATATGATGCCGTGTTTTGCATCTTGTGTTCATGTGCCGCGTGGTGGCTGTACTTCGATTTCTTCCCCTAGCTGAGTTTGCAAGGACCAGCCCAAGCTTCGGTTTGAAATGCAAAACATCACGAACTCCCCTCCATTCATTGTTTAACAATAATACAAAAAGCGCGGACGCGCTACACATGACGTGACAGTGCGTTCGCTGGCTGTTGGAGGGGGGAGAGGAGTCGGTGTGTTTCAAACCGCAAGTGTCAGCTGGGCATGATAGGCCAGCAGCGCGTGGGCTAAAAATAGCCCATCCCCACACCCGACATCCCTTCATGTTTTCCTCAGGCTCCAAGCACCAAAAACATGGGAGCTAAATCCGCCAATCATCCCCTTCCTTTCCAGGCTTTTGCTAACTATATGTTGTTACTGATACAGGATTTGGAAGGATAAGTATAATCCAAAGCAGTAAACGATTTTCTCTTCCCGTGTAACGCTAAGGGCTTAATTATCCAAAAAAAAATTCCGCCTATGAATTTTCATTATTTCGATTCGAATTTAATTGCTTGGAACAAACAAGCTGGCTTCGTTAAGACGCCACCACTTATCTTCGGGCTGGTTACCATCCTTTACTACAATCGCTTTTAGTTACTTGATATATGAAATTATATTGTCCTAGAAATGCAAATGAAATCAATTCCATGATTTGATTGATTATAATTAGAAATTTTTAAAAAATATATCCAAAGAAGGTAAGTTGTTTCTGGTTGGAGCTCTCGAATAGCCAGAATGATAACATGGGTAGTTAGATCATAAAAAATGATTGGCTCGGCTGGCTCCGGTCAAATGAGCGGAGAGAGTTGACAGAAAAAGTAGGGGGTCAAAACTTTGAAAATCAAGAAAGGGTGAATAAACAAAAAAAGGAGGGCATAGTGATAAGCGTTCGCGGGGGGGATGGGAGTCCCCGTTCGCTTCACCTTGCCGCGCCCCTAGACAGGCATAATAAAAGAAATGGCCATTTTTCATAAAACATCATAATCATAAGCATGTCAGAATTGAACAGGAAAGCAAATCAACAGAAAATGGCCCCGCAAAGTACTCATTTCCACAAGCACATAGAGCAGAGTTGGGACAGGATTGGGTCACGAAAACCCAGGGGGGAAAAGGGGAGAGGAGAGACGGGGGGTGAGGGGGATCATGCGCAATCGCTAGAAATATTTGAACTCGAAAAAAATTAACAAAAAAGGCACAGGACGCAAAAAGGCTATCGACAAAAACAGCATGCAGAGAAAATGTCAATCATAATTTGCAAGGCATCATGAACATTAGAAGCAAGGCTAAAAAAGCAACGTAACAAAATAGAAACACACATAATCATGAAAAAAATGGAAAAACAAGAAGCGGTTAGCGAGCTAAAACATATTACAAAACAAATTATCAATAACAAGGAGCCAAAAGATGCTTGGAAGGAAGCGTCTCCCAGAAAAGAAAATCGGCAAAACAAGACGCTAAATACGGGGTACACGCAACACAAAATTTTCGAAGGACGGCCCAAATTCACAAGCCCGCGCAATCCACTCGCTGATCTACCCTATCCATGGGATCTAGTTGGTCAGGGGTTGAAGCCAACGAAGGGAGAGCGTTCTTGCTTGCCGTTGCCGGTGAGGGGGGTAAAACCAAAGAGAGTTGTACAGTGTGCATATATAGCAGAATTCAAAAAAAGAGCCCACAAAGGAAATGAAGTTGCTGGTCAAGCGCCGTTTGAGTATTATAAAAGAAAAAGAGAAAGAAAAAGAGCAAATCTTCTTGTGGTAGGTTGGGCCTGGTGCGTGCTGTTGTTTTTTCTGGCTCGAAGGAATATTCTGTCGTGTTTGACGGGCACGTCTTTGCAAAGACGCAAAGCAGAAGATGCGGGTTGGGACAAAGGAGATTGTAAGGTGCAGTGTATATAGTTGGATTGTAGCATGCAGGGCGTACATAGGAAATGTGCAGAAGTGCCGCGTTCGTTCGTCGTCTGTTGCCCGTGTGAACGGTATGTCGTCTGTAGTTTGGTTTGGTTTCGTTATGGTCGCCCATTTGGAGGAGGTAAATCAGGCAAGCAAAAAACTGAAAATGAGTCGCCCCTGAATTTTCGCCTTGCGGTCGCATCTAGTGCTGTAGGTGTGGTTTCCGAGAAGAAGATATTGAAAAAGAAAATTTGTTTCGAAATATGCGCGCTTTCCCAACCCATTTTGGCCGTTTTGCTCAGAGAAAATCACCGGAGAGGATAGATACAAAAACACTCAAAAAAAATCAAAATCAAACATAAGGCCTGCTTGTAAAATGCTGTTCATGATCCCGCTACAGTAAAAACACATGTCGAGTTAAGAGTGGCAGAAATTCGTCACACAAATGAAATTGTTTCGGGTCGCGTCAAGCGGAGTAGGATGCTCCAAGGCATCGTACGATAAGTCCGTTGCTATTCGTCATGGGAAAAAGACACAGCAAGGAATGGATGCAAGGTCTGGTACCTTAAGTTATTATGACTGGCAAACGGCTCCGGCCTGTTCATCCTTGACAGGGGTGGAAGCACTGCATTCTTTCACCATCCTCCTAAAATCTTGAACAACCTTTTCTGGCACCCTGTCCCACAATAGAGACCGTGAATAGATGTCCGGAACGTTTTTCGTATGCTGCATGCCAGCATTGCGCATATTTGCATAGGCTTGCTGGAAATTCGATGGAGGAGGTTTGAAGTCCCCTCCGTCGTCTTCCAAGGTGGTGAGAGACCTATACCTCTCTGTGGTGAGAGAGAATACTTGTTCTTCCTCTTGTTGCTTGGTAGGGGCGACAAGGTTGCGATGCAAGTCGTCAAGATTTGATGTAGAGGGCCCTCCGCCAGTAATCTGTGCCATTTCCGCCCCGGTAATGGTGGTGGGAAGGTTGGCAGTGGCAGAGGATGTGCCTGGAATGGCCCCAGGGTTGAGGGCATTAGCGGCATCGGACGAATCAGCAGATGCGAGGACAGCTCTCAAGACGTTTGCTGATTCCGCACGGTACTCTTCGGAGAGGGCTGGAATAGCGGGTGAGACGGAGCTGTTTTTTGATGCAATAAAAGCACCAAAAAGTAAACACATATAAAATGTGTTCCAGCTGAAAGGAGAGGAATCGGTATGGCCTGGAGGCTTGTCCAAGGATTTCTCGGACTTTTTGGAAGTCACAAGAACAGTGTTGTCAGGCACAGGGGTAGGCGTACGGATGAGACCATGGTTTTCGGTGTTAAGCGAGAACTCGTTCACCATCGAGAAATCATCCCAAGGAGCATTCTCCATTGTGATGTTCTCGTAATCGGAGAATTCGTTCCGGAAGGTCGGGTTCGGAGCTGACTGGGCACCAAGCTCCACTTTCTCCAGATGTTCTCGAAGAATTGCGTTTTTCTTGCGAAGTTCACCAGTTTCAAGTGTGTGGGACCGAATCATCTCTTCCTTCTCCATGTGGAGCTGGTTAATATATGTGCGCAGCTGCTGCTCACGCTCGAACAGTTCCGCTTTTTCCCGATGGTACTCTTGCTCCCGGAGTTTCATCTCCCGAAGAGCTTCTTCGAGGTCGTTGATAAGAGTGGAAGACCGTTTCTTGTCTTCCTCGAGCTGTTCAGTATGCACCTTTTTCCGTTGGCGGGAGTCAAGTCTATAATAATGTCAGTCTGAGATTCCGTTCCGTTAGGGTTGGAAGAATTGCATTATCCTGTCCTATGGAATGGATAGGACGGGAACAATGAGTGAGAGGAAAGGGAGGAGTCCATACGCTGCCTGTCGGTTTCTCAGCAGACGTTTTTGCTGTTTCAACTCTTTGATCTCATCCTCATCGGTACATTGACTGATCAACAGGTCAATGTTGCTGAGAGTTCTCTCAGCGGGAATATCAAAACGAGCGTTCTTCTTCCGGATGCCATCTCTCCGCAAATGCAGCGGCGATCCGTTCCGGTATGTGTTATTCCGGCTGGGTTTCGAGCGTGCCTCGGTAGCCTCTGACGTCCCTGATACCCAGCCCTGACTGGACTGGGGAGACATTGGGGTGGCAGAAGAACCGGGGAAAGTCGACCCAGGTCGATATTGCATATGGGAGAAGGACATGGGGTTAACGGGACCAACTGCACCACCAGCAAATGGGTTGGTGGAGTTCCCGTCGTAGTCTTGGGGGAATTGTTCGTAGATTGGGGTGGGCGTACATGAACCAGAATCGGCGGAGAGAGGCCATGGTTGTTGCTGGCCGTAGCTGGTTGAGTGTGCGGTGTCTACTCGGGCAAAGGGATTTACGGGCTCAAAGAGGGGAGTAGACATTTGAGAGGCATGCCGCGATTGGGATTCTGACCAGACTGAATTTCTTCTGGAGAAGTCCTCTGAAGTGTGATCGAAGGACGACCGTCTTGGGTCGTTCATGGAGGGGATATCTGAAGTGGAGGATTCGAGGATTTTATCATCCAGTACGCTCATCTCATCGTCCCCGGAAAACACAGGTTTCGCATCGAGAGCGGGTGACTGGTGATAGAACTCGAATGTCGACGAAGGCTGATATCTCGTCATGGTTGTGGAGGTGGATGTATATGAAGAGAGATGGGGAGAATGGAGTGGGGAGGGGTAGAAACAATAGTAGCACGGCGTTAATAAAACAGGGTCGTTAAAAGTCGTAAAAGGTCGTTATGAGGACAAAATAAAGAAGAGATGCTGCGAATAGAAGACCTCTTCGAGAAGGGATGAAAGTTCGAGAAGAAGAGGGAGGAAAGTCGTTTGTGGTGGAAGAAAAAGTGGTTGGATGCGAGGAACAGAAGAGGCGGTGTGGTTGGGTGGGAGGATAAGCAGCAGATATAGGGAAGGGAAGCGGTAGTTAAGTAGTGTGTGTGTGTGTGTGTGTGACCCGGAGGGGAGGGAGAGAGAGCAGTGCGGGGAGGTGCTATATTATTTAGTATTATCAACAAATTAATTGTCAAACCAGTTCAACAACCGATCAGACAATAAAAGGAAGATAATAATAATAATAACAATAGTATAATAGTGATACTATGGAGTGAGAATGAGGAGTTCGAGGGCGGGTTGATGCTAATATATGTAGGTGAGAAGAGGGTGCAGGAGTATGTCTTGGGTGCGTAAAATAATATAGCGGTCTGCAGCTGTGCAGGAATATAGTGAAGATGGAGAATTGATTGAAGAAAAGACAAGATCATGAGGAGGAGGGTATAATAAATATAAAAAAATCTTGTCCAGTTCCTTTCTCGAGGGACAATAATTCCCCAAAATCCGTTCGGGTTTTAAGGCCACTGCTTTTGTTCGCAGGGGAACTCCATTCCTGCTGCGGGCAGATCCTCTAAAACACTAGCTTTTCTGGCAGAACGCGCAGGCCAACCTCTCTCCCCGTCCAGTCGGTCAACGGGTTTGGCGAACCTTGCGGTTGTTAGGATCGGTTTGAGAAGGAGCCTATTCCTCAATGAGATCAAGCATGCTGAGCCCGACGTATCATATCAGAATTCAGGCATGGAAAGAGAACCAGAAAAATAAAATAAGCATCATTCGAGAGGCAACATTCATGTCAGCGGCATCATCAAATCAAAGCTCGTATGTAACTGAAGGCCCATCTCGCCCTTGTCCCTTTTTTTATTTTATTTTTTGTTTTCTTTTCTTTTCTGGTGAACCGGATACTCCGCCAAAAATACAAGAGGGAGAGACAGAGACACCAGACATTCCAGTCAGAACGTTCTGTGGTTGTTCTGGTCCCGGGACCGATGAATGGTCCAGTGAGATAGGTAGTCCCAGGGCCTAAGGGATCCCCAGCATAGGCGTGTGGGATCCAAAAAGTAAGGCGACGCCTTATCGTCCATCTCGAGCTCTTCGCGTGGAAGCGATTGGTCGCTCTGCCTGGGATTGGGTAGACGTGCGTCTGAGACTTGCAACTGGCCTGCCAAAGCAATACCTGACCTGAACAGGATCCAGCGCCAGGGGACGCGGGACCGGCTCGCTGAGTGGCTGCCACGAACTCCAGCGCCAGAATTAAAGGTCCCAGTTGTATTTCAAGCCTGGAGCTAGCGGATTATTATTCCTTGCTGCTCTCTCTCGCGTCCCTTGTCATGTAATAATGTCTGTATGTACAGTATGTACCTTTTTTGTCCTGGTGTCGGGCGGGCACACCACCGTATGATCACCCAAATTGCCCAGCATATCTCAGTCCTTATTCTTATTTTCCCATCCTTATTCTGCATAAGTCCGATGCGCGTCTCAGGACTTCCTGAAGGTACTGTACTTGGACATGAACAATAATATGCACGTACCATGCCCTCAGCACCCTTATTTTGATGCGTCGTGGAAACGCCATCAACACCAATATTTTGAGAACTGGTGTGGCATTGGAAATAGTAATAATCTTCATTTCCAGCACAGGGCAACTGTCAAGCCGAAATACTATCCACCAAACGGTCTCCAGACTTCTTCTCTCTTGCTTGTGTAGAATGCGGTGTCGTGGTGGTTGGCTGTTCAGCAGTCATGTTGCTTGCTCGGATCACTCACTCACTCATGGTTGGAATGGGAATGGGAGGAAATGACCGCCCGATGACCTCACCCGCTGATTTCTGTCATTGCCATCACAACAGCTACATACATACATCTCAACACCCTACTAACTCCTCTATATTCTGACATTTACTGGCCAATATAATCGCCGAAGCCGCTCCGTTTTTCGCCCTGGCATCACCGGGCCCATTTGTTGTCCTCGTCCTCCTGTTTCAAATATCTATTTCACGGCTATAGATCTATATTTCCCCTTTCCTGATGCCTACGCCTCCGTTATCACGATACCATTCAGTCTTACTTCTTATTAGCTGATATTTCTAGCACAACTTAACAGCCTCCATGTCTTACGATCATAAGGACCGACTTCCCGTCCATATAAGTATGTGTGCTGCCTTGTGACTATTTCTCGTGGCTCCCCCTCCTCCACCCTGCCGCTATCTCCCGTACATTCTTCTCCATCGTCCCATGTAAAAAGCAGATGCCTAGTTAGTTCCCCATGGCTTACGGACTCTGTTCTCTCTCTTCACATTTCT
Source organism: Blastomyces silverae (assembly GCA_001014755.1). Lineage (NCBI taxonomy): Eukaryota > Fungi > Ascomycota > Eurotiomycetes > Onygenales > Ajellomycetaceae > Blastomyces > Blastomyces silverae. The sequence goes on along the minus strand of LDEV01001432.1, from coordinate 44,708 downwards.
CTAGTAGGGAAAGAAAGGCGTGGGAAAGCAAAGACCTGATCTACAACCCAGATCTGAACCAAGTGCGGGGGAGCGAGAAAAAGAAAACAACAGAAACGACGAAAAAAGAAATGAAAAAAAGAAAAAAGAAAAAGAAATGATGAACTACTACGCCCCTCATCCCATACATAAACATATTCCCCCCCACCTGCCACTCTTCTTCAAATTAGATATTACAAGTACGGTGCCCAGGCACCCCGATTACACTTTTCTCAGCAAACTAGTTGAACAATCAATCATTCCCAAGCTTCTCTCCCCATTATTATTCATGGCCTCTGCTTGGCCGCCGCTGAATAAACACACCAATCACGTAACTACGATCTAGTCCAGTCGGATCGCACCCAAAGACCCAGAAGCCCACTCCAAAGAACAGCCCTAACTAACTCATCAATAATGAAGGGCCGATGACCGGCGGAGGCGAGGTATATGCGAGGGAGAGGGAATTCATTTCGGCCTGAACGCCTCACATCTCAGACATCCGAGACCTGGCAGCGAAGGAGATCTAGATAAATGATACCGCCTTGCGGTTTTATACGATTTTCCCTTTTCTTTATGAACAGACATCCTCGCGGATCCTACTGGCTAAACCCTCGAAAGGGCGGGAAATTGTGATTTTTCTGTATATATCTAGATATATTATTTACCGAGTTCGGTCTGGTGGTGTAATTCCATACCGGGTGAAGGGGTTTCCATGCCTCTTCTTTTTAACACCCCGCCGCTCTCTCTCGAAGGATCGTCGAGCCCCAATCAAGATGCATCTCTGTCTCCTCTTGGGCCTATGTAATACGCTGTACTTTCAGGTACATACATACGCCCAAGTCTCCGGATGGATCTTTTCAAAGCGAATGCCGGAGATAGGTCCCACACCATCGTCGTCAGTCGCTGAAACAATGAGTCAAACTGTCGGTCTACTAACCTCCTTTTTTAAGGGACCAGACCTGACGGAACCAACTACGTAATGGTGCCTCGGCCCCCATTTGGCGCCTGTCTGTGCTTATCGGGTGGTGAGGTGGGTGGTTTATCTTCAAAGCCAATATATGTACTTCCTCCATAGTTCACCCTACTTTCCTCGGGTGGATGATCGGCAGACGATATAATTGAGAGTGTTAGTGTGATGAAGATGACGATGATGAAAAAGCTGTGATGACAATCAACATACGTGCATGAACAAAAGTTAACGAACAGCATGGAATGGGGGAGGGGGGGGGGGAAGAACCCTTTCGATATCAAGTGGAGTTCACCAACGGAAAGCAAAGGTGATCCCAACTGCAAAAAACGCCAATAATGCACCACGGAATAGGCATGGTCAACCGCCGTATCGGGTACCCTGCATAGAAGTACCTTTGCTGTATTCTCGTTTCATCTAGCTACCCCCTTCTGATGTCACAGATACCTATTCCGCGGTTTAGGCCAGTTATTTTCGGTTGCTTCTCACTATGGCGAGTCGCCTCACCACCCTCTCAGCCCCGCCATGGAGGAAGAAATAGACAGGGGAAAAAATCAATCAATCTCAAAATACAAGTCACGGGCGCAGTGTTGAGTTAAAATATTTCACGGAACTAATCTATCCTTCGAGTAAAAAGGACCAAGAAGACGTAACTAATACAAAACAACTTACTTGACGGGCGTGAAGTGAAACAAAACAAAACAACACCAGACACAATTTCCAAAAGCCCAATCATGCGAATGCAAAGACCGAGAAGAACCGATAGCCATACATTTCTGTGGCGACTCCACGCGCCTCGGAACGTGAGAAGCAAAAATAAACATAAAAGGTGAAAAATAACTATGCCTCGGCCTTGCAACTAATCAGATGTGCCCTTTCTCAAAGAACGTGATGAATTCCTGACATTTATAGCCTGAGGCAGTCACCGCTTCTTCCTCTCTGGTTTGTAACTAAGCAATGACATACATACATGCATCTCATCTGCAGGCCCTGCCTACCTTTCAAGTTTTAAGTTAGTTAACTTAATTACCCACGCTCAATTCTGACCTGAGAAATGTATAACTAACTATGTATGGCCATCTAACGAGATTCTGCACCTCCACCGATCACGGGCTAAAGATTTCCCTTGCATCAAACTAAACCACTCTTGAGCAAAACAATATCCAGCCATTCCAACCCTGCAAAAACTCAGGCAATGAGGCTAGAAAGCGTAAGGCATCAATCAATATTAATGGATCAAAATTGCGGCACGGCGAAAACACCAATCAAACGTCAGAGATTCTTAAAAACTCACTCCATCATAACCTGATTAAGTATTGGCTCTGATTTCATGTTTTCCCCTTCGGTGGTTCTCATCCCACTTCCCATCCCACCCCCCCGCTCACTATCCGTGCGAGCCTGAACACCCCCCCTCCCTCTTACCCTACCCATCCTATCATACCATGTAAAACATTACAACATAACCCGATCATTGCCTCATCATAGGCCCACCCGGACGGAGAAAACAAAAAACGCGACGAGGGACAGGTACAAACAAAATGCGGCAAAGCAAATAGCAATAACCACAACGAACAATGCAAGCTGTTCGGGCTGTGATGATGACTGGGACTGGTGCGGGGCGGACAGGGGACGCGGGGGACCAGGGACGGGCCGTGGTGCATAATTTAATCTAGCCGAACTTGGCATCCTGCGTGCCATTTGGCCTGGTCCGTTTGCTGATAAGGTAAAAGATGAAGAAGATGATGAAGAAGGAGACGAAACTGGGATCATGGTTCAAGACAGGCCTCTCTTTTTCCTTGTTTTGTTGCTGATTCGGAGGGGGTGGTTTGGGCCTTTTCGACACACGCTTCCTTTTTACTAGCGGTTGAACGGTGTTGGGTGTGTCGTGACTGAAGGAACAGTGAGGTAGTGGGGGGTTCTTGCCCATTGGCAGATGGCGGGGCTTGCTTGGTGGGGTTAAAATATACCTGGGTGATCACATTATTTTAGCATTTTGCATGTTCTTTTTCATGATCAGGATAGTAATGAACCGCGGGAGAAGGTGTATAGTGACTTATGGAGGGTCGTGAGAGGCATATTTTGTCAAGGATGGAAAGATTTTCTACTCTCTCCCTCTAGGGCTATGTCCACTGAGCCAGCTGGTATTCATTCTTGGGGGGGCAGTTTATGAGGGGCCATATAAACCGCGTAATGTATTGGAGACCACCACCATTAAAATGTCACCACATCGTGTTAATTGTTAGTAGAATTTGTAACATGTCCCACAATAGATTCTCAAAATAGAATTATAAAAATCCCACTCTCTTTCCCAACTCCTGCGTTCGAGAGAAGAGACAAAAGACAGGCCCTGATCATCTTATTGCCATCAGTATGCCCCAGCGGGGGTTACGCTTCGAGAGCAGTTTTCTTCTGCTTTTGAATACTAACTTACCGTTCTCCCGCAACCCTCCAACATGTCCCGGTCGTTCGTTGTACGGCACTAAATAAAAGAGAGAATTTTTCAAACGCCGAGGACATAAGAGCCGGTATAATTCGGGCGTTAATTTCTTGAGATCTTCTCAAAACAGATCTGACTCGCTGCGGTGGCACTTTCGTACACTCGTGACCCAGCATCAGGGAAATTTGGGGTTGCAAATATGTTGGTTGACCAGGGCCTGAGGCTCCAAGGGACTCATCAAGTCCTCCCATTTCGGGTCTGCCTGGCCTAAACTCATTGCTCGAGAGTTTGCCTCATCTGTACTTCGTAAGCATCAACGAATTCGTCGGCTTGTCATTAGAGACGATGTAATCAGGCCATGGGCTCATCAGTTTTGGCATATTACCAACTGAGTCTCATTGGCTAAACAAACGGGCTGGATCATGGGCAGCGAAAGTAACCAGTTACGTTGAAACAAAGTTGTAAGTGGGTCCAAAATTGGCGCGCTTGGCGCTTAAGTTTCCGGATGCGAATCCCAACTAAGCCGAATTAGTCCAAGCGGCCGCTGTACCCGAACGGACCTCTGTTAAGTATTCTTTTCAATCTTTTTTATTTACCTAGGTTCATAGAGGAACGTGCCTAAATCTGCCTTAATACCAATTTCGAACTCTTTCCGTGCTCTCCAAGATAGCAAACAGACGAATTTACCGCTTCTATATTGACAACGAGGAAAGAGCCTGGCCTTGCTGTTTCATGTAATGCGGTAAATCCTCAGGTCACTTTCCTGGTATCCATTGACATCCAATGAGCGGGGCATTTTTCCTGCTTGCAACTCCTCCGTGCTACATTTTCCTTTTCATTGTTTAAACAGCGTCACCTACGTTTTATTCGTGATAGAAATATCCGAAATTTTATAATAAATTTTGGCTTTGTCTCCATTAGTTACCCAACTATTTGCGGATTGGTCATTGGCTAAGGGAGAAAAAGTCGCCATCGACCCCCTCCCAAAAATCAGCTGGATGTAACTCCGGAGGACGTTTCCGTTCTCGACCTGGTTTATCGGCTATGTTAACTGAGAACGGCTCAATAGCGGTATTTACAACCACGCTCCATCGCCGATTTTCAACAACAGCGCCACCACCGTATCTGCCAGCATAACTTTTGCCTCTCTATGTGAGAACGATTCTCCTTAACATGACTGAAATGGGGCCACGCTCATACATATGTTTCAGGCGATATGCATGTAGGTAATGTACTGTACATGTAAATTGACTAACGGCCGTATTCCCCGAATAAACGAAACGATTGTTATGTAACAGTTAGTGAGGCGGACCTATCAGCGCCACCCCGAAGTCAGGTACCGGAGATGTATACATGTAGCTTTTTGCATGGGGGGAACGAAATATGTCATTGCACATACTCTTCAACTTTCCACCATCCCTCTAGCATGTCTGCCCCGTCCATTTCCTCATCACGCATTTAGCTCCGGTACGCAACGTTGGAATTAAAATCCAACACGTCCAACTGAACAAACATTGACCCCGCGAAGGAAGTGGAGTACCAAAGAAGTAGAACAGCCCACCACAACGCCTTGTCCAATTATCAAAATCGGCGCACCATGAACTCCGAACAACCAATATCGTCAATACACCTGAGCCAAATAAAACGCATGTTAAGACTTACGGGGTCCATATTCCCTTTTCTTTCATCGCGCCGTTACAAGCTAAATAACTCGATAGCAAACGAGCAGCCTACACGCGGTCTGTGGCAATAGGCCCGGCCTGGCTGCCCTTCCGACTCGCCTGATTCCTCCAGCTAGCTAGCATGCATGCTACCATATATATTGGGATCCATTTAGTGGAAAGATTATGTCCCGGCCGGTCGAGTTGGCCATAGTTGTTACTTAAATTGCTCCAAAACCTCACATGAATGTCCGTTTATGTTGAACTGTTTCGTCGTTGAATTTTGCGTCCGCAGACATGAACCAAGGTACCGGGTCCCTGGGTTGCTTTTGAATGTAATGCACCTCCAGGTGTCTATTTACGTCACCTCGCTCGCCTGAGTGGAGGATGGGCCTTTCGACTTGGCCTGATGTTAAAAGGAGGGGTCGGAGGGCTTGTATGATGAGAGAAAAGGGGCGTGTATAGAGAATTTAAGAGTTGAAGGAGAGAAAGATGCGAGGAATATATCAGAAATTCCTCCTGTCCAACTCAGTCGATAAATAAGTCAACCTCAATGGCCTCCTCATCTGAATATTTTGGACCACCTACCCAGCGTGAAGAAGCAAAAGAAGGGATCAAAAAGCTCTAATGCAAGAAATGAAGACTCCCTGCCCCCTGTCGTTTACACCCAAAACGAAGCGGATGTGCCTCGTATCAACAAATCCACATGGAGAACAACCATAGAAGCATTTTATACTCATTCAAAACCTACAATGCAGCTAACAGGCCAACTATCACTCGTTCGCGGATTGTTCAACAGCAACAAATATTTAAACTACACAGAGAGTACATGTATGTACATATATACCGTACATAAAGTCGAAAACACGAGACCCATAGCTGCATATCGGCTATTATGCACTATGCACGAGTTACTGCCCGACGACGACAACGTTGAAGAAAGAAAGATGAGATGGAGCAGACAAACTAGCAAAATAGAACTAACAAAATCATTGGGACGGGGAAGTTGAAGGCGCCCCTCATGTTCTGTGTTGTTGTTGTCTTGTCGTTAGTGTTGCGCATGTTCAATCCGTTTTCCTCTCTTGCCTAGTACGTTTCAATTTTATTTTAATAAAACCCCTTGCGAAGAGGAATCGTGAGCTGTTAATCAAAGCCAACCTAGTATATTTCAGTTTTGACGACATCTCTTCCCCTCCCGCACTCAGCTACCAACCTATCACGTATAGCAATTATAATCCAGGTGTGGGTGTGAGGTGTCTGCGTGTATACTGCTCCCACCCCTGATCACTTCTCAAAGGCATGTGAAAAGTTTCCAATTCATGAATAGAATGCAGGTTTTATATTATTGTTTTACTCAATTGGTTGTTGGTCTGTTGGATTCCTTATTTCTTTTCTCAAACGACAAGACCCTTGAGCTGAGAATTTCTTCTTCGCATTTCTTCTGTTCGCTCTCTTTCCCCACCATCTGAGTCACCTCATTTGGGTGTGTCTTATACCGAGGGGCATACTTTATGATCCAAAGCTATAAGGGAAGCAGAACAAGGGTATCTCCTATTCCTATCGCCCAAAGAAATGCAAAACAAGACGAAAACCAAAGAAGAATCAAAGGAAACCCGGGCTGTCAAAAAACAAAATAAAAAAGTAACAGAACAAATACCAAAGGCAGAGAGATGTCTACAGTTCCATCTCTGAAATGATTGTTCGGTAAGACACTGATAACTTGGGTAGAGAAGTTTAGAAAAATGACCAAATACGCCAATTGGTATCATTATTTCTACACTTCTGCTAGAGAGCGCCGACCGTCGTTGCGTTTCTGAGCTAGTGTAAAGGAAGGGGAAGGGGGGATAAGGGGAAGCCAATGGCTTCTGAAAGAATTGAGCCTTACGGTAATTCCCTTCCTAGTAATATAACCCTTGTGGACGTACTAGGAACATCTCGTTCCAACTTTTAGCTGTTACAAGCATTGGGCGATTTTAACCACGGCTCTCAGGTGCTATCTTAGGAAAAACGGACGAAATCTTGTTGCTGCGAAATTTCACCCGTGTCGATTCCCTCGGTAATAATAACGGGGTCATCGTCAAGATCATCGGAGTCAACATCGTCCGAATCAATTTCATCGTAAGCTTCTTCCTCGCTAGAGATATCTTCGTCGTCGGCGCTGTCTCTATCATTAGTAGTTTCTGCCTTGTTAGCTGCAATTTTGCGGATTTGGCCCGCCCGGTCCACGTGAGGGAGCTGGCACTTCCGGTTGCCGCAATTCCCCGTGTTAGCATAGTCAGGGCACTCGTGGACGTGTCGCTGGTCACAGGTCTCTCCCTTGCTACAGTAGCCCAAAATCGCGAAATCGCGACACACAGGTGCGCCTGGGTTAACTCGAACGTGTGCGTATCGGCATGATGGATTGGAGCAGCGCCCACGAAGGAAATGCAAACATGAGGGAGATCTTTCCGCGCTTGGCTCATGTGAGAGGTCACACGCCAAACCAGCTACACATTCGCCTGTCTGAAGGAACTCTTTGCATATGGCAACTTTATGAGGATCGTGGATATAGGGGCATTTCGGGCCTTTGAAGCAGGAACCTAGAAAAGGATACGCCAGTCAGCACGCCAAAAACCACACTTCCCCCATCTAAACCCAATATGCTCAATCAGTATTATCATGGTGGATGTGGTGAAATATTTCGGAGGGAGAGAGTCGGGTACCCGTCGAAGTAAATCTTTTGCAGAGTTCATTCTTTTTCTTCACAGTTCCAGTTTTTCTGTAGATTAATAAATGTTAATGGCGGCACCGAGGAGAATTGTATCAAATATATTCCGCCGACCAGGTACATACTTTCTCGAAACCACCGATCCTAGACGATGCAGGTTTCCTTTCTTGCTTCTCACAAAGTTTACACCACCAATGTTCACCTTCTTAGGAGTAACGTTCGCAGCCGAAGGTTCATCTAGGAAGGGTAAGCCGGTTCCAAACTTTCTATCTATAGGGGTATTGGTCTCACTAGGTAGCCGAATTAACTTGCTCCCGCCTTGCACAACTTGGAATGGTATGCCTTGTATGGTGATTTGGTAGGACGCTGCTCGTTGTCCAACGACTGGAGTTGCGACGGGATGGTATCCACCAACGCCCTGTACATGTCTTAAAACCTTGGCTTCTTCTCGCTGTGCTTTTTTCTGGGCTTTGAGCTTGCGGCTCTCCTCGATAGCCTTGGTTCTGGCTTGAGCTTCTTTATCATATATTGCGGAATTTATTAGTTGCATGTGGCGGTCCCTTTTGGCAACCCATCCATTTTGGCTTCCAGATTTGACTTCATTCGTTTCATCAGTTGACGTGTTGCCAGATGGGATGCCGCCAGCACTTTCCGGCGGCGTAGACTGGTTGCTGAGAACAAGGGTTCGATTTCGATGAGGAACTGCATGCCGTCGCGGGCCCGGATATCTACCTCGTCCACGGTAGGGAGCCCATCCCGCGTGATGTCGCGGGTGGTGCGAGCTGTAAGATGTATGATGCCCACCACGAGGTGGCTGTGCTGAGGATGTACCCTGATTTTTATGCTGGTTGATTTGCCCTGTAGAGAAGCATACGTTCATTAGAAGAAGTCAATATCAAAAGAATACTTGAGCACAAGGCTTACCGGCAAGCTGCCCAATTTTAGCCAAGAGATCTTGATCTTCCGTCATGGCAAAGTTGACTCTAATGTCACCGCAATATTCGTAGATTTAGATACACCGTGCTGCTAAAAAGAAAAGTGGATGTTGACGCGAAGTGAATTTGACGCAAGGTTGAACGAGTTTCGCCTTGCCTGAGGCTAATAAATATGACGATGGCAGGCGCGAGTAGTTAAGTCACGTGATGTTATTCATGGCCATTTCGTCACTCGACAACATTCCGTGCTCTTGTCTTCAACGCTATTCACTCAATATCATTTGGCCCATTTAACCGACCGGCTTCTACCGCTGAAAGCTTCACGGAGCAAATAGTTCACAAAGATTTTATATACCTAACGGAGATATTGCCAAGAAACCCGGCGCAAATACGGCAACATCTGAAGGTCACCACCGCCACTGCGACGACAAGCTATCGCATTGCCATTTCTGTGCTTCGCGTGAACCAAATTTCGCGTACATCAGGTACTCCTCGCTGGATATACCCGTCACATGGCTTCAGGACCCGGCCTTGGAGGGCAGCGAGTCAAGCTAGAGCCAAGCCCGGTCCCTATGATCAAGCCAGACCCCGATGCTCGACCTGAACCCGCGGGTGCAGAATCCGACGATGATATCTACGAAGACACAGGAGATTTAGATTTTTCTAATTCAATGCAAGATGTTTGGTTGACTCGTATACCGAAAATGCTTTGGGAAAATTGGTCAAGGCTCGAAGATGATGAGGAGGTGCAAATTGGGACCATTAGGGTGGAGGGCGGCCCTACCGACATCAAACGTGTAGGCGCTTCGAGCTCAGTCTCATTCCCTAAATTTAGCTACAATAGTAATAGTTTCAAGGAGAGGAAGAATAGAAAGTGCTAACTTATCCCGCTCCAACAGGTTAGCATGCGGCTTAATGATATGCCTCAAATGAAAGGTGTTCCGAAAGATTACAACCTGCGACGACAAAATGTTAACCCTGATAAATCGGCCTTTGCAGTGCAGAACACATTCATCTTCACCGAAAAAGACTTACCGGGATATCGGGATAGGACGCATATACTGTTTAATGAGGCTCAGCCCCATGGAAGATCATATCTCTATGAGCAGACAAAACGCGATTCTAGAAAACGAACCAATCGCAAAAAATGGGAGCCATACACTCGGAAAACCATCCCAAGTAGGTTTATCCATTTCTAGCGCTGTTTAGGACGATATAGAGGCGTATTAATCCATCCTTCTAACCCGGTATATAGAACAAACGGCCATCGTCGGTAGCGTCCGTGACGAATTTAACTGCCTTCCTGTAGAAAATGAAGAGTATCAGAGGATGGCTGAAGCTAGGGCACTTGACGTTCTTAAACCCAAACGCGAAACAATATATATTGGTAAAGTTAGCGGTGAGATGCTGAAGCCTAAGACCGTTGCAGTTGCCGATAAATCTACTTTCATTGTAAGTCACATCGCATTTCTCCTCTTCAAGCAAACTATTCGCTTGGGTCTTATCCTTTCCTAACCCTTCGATCAGCAAGTTGCAAAGCCTTCCAAGGCTCGCGCTCAAGAGAACAAAACGGCCCGTATGCCCCAAAACGAGCTGTTGGATCTTATCTATGGCTGTTTCCGACGACACAAGTACTGGCCATTCAAATCTCTCAAAGCAGAACTCAGGCAGCCCGAGGCTTACCTTAAACAAACTTTGGAAATGGTGGCTCATCTTGTCAAAAGCGGAGATTTTGCAATGACATGGGAGCTTAAGCCAGAGGCCAGGGAGAGTAACTACGCCGATGCCTTGGCCTACAAAGATGCCAAGGAGGAGCTCCCGCCTACAGCAGGTTACAACTTCGATTCCGAGGGAGAACCTACTGCTTCAGGGGTTGGTACTGATATGGACGAGGACGACCCGAACGTTTCGTTCGAGAACGTAGTTTAGACGGGTAGAACGACCACTTAAATGACTTCGTTGGAGTAATAGGATATGGCGTTTGAGGATGATCTGCTGGCAAAAAGGGGGCCACCTCGCTTTTCATTTAATGTAACCTCCACTAGGAATATTACGGAAAAAATTATTTGGGATTAATGTCTTCATAAAATAGCTTCTGTTACATTACTATATCAAGCTACATTCAATAATCCCATACAATTAGCTCTCCAGGCATTCAGTCGGACGACTCAGCATCTCACCCCTTCAAAATTTGCTAGGCCGTCCCGTTAGGGCCTAAATCTGACATGTTTGAAGACCCATATGGTCTGGACAAGGCAAGATTCCTTTCCAACCTCGTTTTTGTAGGCACTAGAAAACACCGTGAAGCGGTGCAACATTTACAAAAGCAATGCTTCGCTCCGCCACCGGTCTATAACTATGTAATGGGAGTAGGAACTTACCTTGCTCTCCGGGCCAAGAGAAAATGGAGACGAAGAGCGGATATTCTAGTTGGGGGGAGTCAGCTTGTATGGTAAGGCCACAATTTACTCAGATCAAGTACATACATATGCGGCTCTCAGTGTAACTAAAACTAATTGTAGTCCTGAAAGATATTGGTGGTCATGTCTCTCTAGCAAGCAGACATGCTACAAAACGCTTCCCAGGCGGAAAACCCCACAGCATTAATTGGGTTGATAGCCCCATTGTTTGTTTGTGACCTGTGATGCCTCATTCATCACACAGTCACTTATTGATACTCACATAGTCATGACCATGGCTTTTTAGCTTAACCAAGGGAAGCAATTCTCACTGAACAGACAAATTCACATTTTAACATCGTGTTTTGAGCATCTTCATTTCACTGCTGAGAAGCTGTCAGTGAAATAAGCATCTCACTACATAGCTTACATTTTAAAGCTATTGAGCCTGAATTTGTAGATTCTCACAGATTTTAAGCTTGTCTCTGAGCTGAATGAGATCATATTCCAAATCTGCTTCACACATCAGAAAACATGCCTCTCTTTGCTGTCATACTGCTTTGGTAGGTGACGTCAAGGAACCTCATTTTACAGCAAAGTTCATGTTGCTTTCAAATCAATCAATGTTTTGCTATTGCAAATTTCATATACAGACATCCGCAGCATGCTAACCTTATGAGACATGGTGACAACATGGTGACAACTAGGCCTGTGGGCGGTTCGAGTGTAAATCGGAAGGATGAATAACGCTGGTGAATACAGAGGCTAGCATTCGATATGACTAGTCTAAACTGGACTAGTCGGATGGGTCAGTTTTAAGCTTAAAACTGGCGGCGGTCCAGACAAGCCGTGGTTGGCTGACGAAACGCCTGACGCGTTGACTAGTTAGCCCACGGACCACCCACCTTATTTCCCTGGACACATTCGTAGCTGCCGCGAGGGGCAATTGTATTTACAACTGAAGAAGCGAAACGCAAAAATAGCCTGCAAAGGTATAACAAGGAAGGATGGTATAAAAGATCGAATTGCTCCCCCAGGTACTAATTTGATTTAGCTTCATCACATCTCACACCATTAGGATAGTCATTAATTCTATTGTCATGTATAAGGGCTTGATCCCTGACGCGCGAACATTTCTTGTTTTCACGATATAAACCTTCAAGAGGCTTGCAAGCAAGGATTGACTGTACAGCTTCAGCAACCATATTGGAGAATGGTATCCTTTGATTTCCTGGCGTGTACTAGTCATTATGCCTGGCAACCACCCCCAAATCTACCCCCGCCCTTCCAGATAAACGGGCTGGATTGCTGCTACTTTGATTTATGCAATACTGCGCCAGAATTTGTGGGCGAGTACCTTTCGTACACTAGAATTTATGTTTACCAAGTGTTGCGCTATATGAATTCTTTGATGAGAAGAATTTTTGGTCGTTACTTGCCTGGGACATCTGGGGAGAAGGCCTTTGATCGTTCCTGACTGTTTAATCACGAATGAACTATTTTGTTGCCAACCGTGAATGCCCTGTCATTGTAACTTCTAGCTTCACTATCAAATTGGACGACATATATTTTATTCTATGTGGTGGTCAACAGCGGCTGGCATGCTGACTAAGCCATATCCCCCAGGTCCCTCCGCTCTCCAGACAGAAGAAGACGTCAACACAGCGAGAGCTAGAAATCTATATACAATTCTCCCACCATTTAACTTCCCTCCCTTCTTTTCAACGCAATACCTCTACGTCTTTTTAGTAACCAACATAGAAGGATCGCCATTTACAGCGTCGGCTCACGAACCAACCCCCCACCGCACCGCAATGGCGGAGCCTCATGTCACCTCTGCCCTCGCTAATATTGAAGCAACGACTAATCAACAGCATAAGCCACAGCTTTACAATGAACTCCTCTCCAAGATAATATCATCCCCATCTTCTTCGAACATCGAACCCAACCTCATCGCTTTCCTAAACTCCATCCTCGGCGACACTGTCGGAATCGTTGCGGCCCGACCCCTCCTTGATAACTTCATCAACTCTCTCCGAAAGCTACCAGCCAAGGTCATAATCGCAGTTGGACAAAATGCGCTATCCGAGATACAATCCCACTCAACCTCTGCCGAGGCACAGGATGCAGTTCTGAGAGAAATTCTTGCAGACGCGTATGAGGCAGAAGAGGATTTTACCAAAGCGGCCAGAGTCTTACAGGCGATCCGCTTCGACAGTTCCCAGCACCTAATGTCCGACGATGCGAAGGTGCGCATATGGATTCGTATCGTACGGCTATATCTAGAAGACGACGATACGACAAATGCAGAGAGCTTCTTAAACAGAGTCAAGAACATGCCTACCAAAATCGAAGACCCAGAGCTGCAACTTCACTTCCAAGTCTCCCAGGCGCGCATTTCAGATTTTAACCGCCGATTCCTCGACGCAAGCCAGCAATACCTTGGTGTGAGTTTATCCGGGGAAATCGAGGAAGGCGACCGTCTCCAGGCTCTTTCTGCCGCTATTATATGCGCCGTTCTCGGACCTGCTGGTCCCCAACGTTCCCGTACTTTATCCCGTTTATACAAGGACGACCGGTCATCCTCTCTCGAAATATACAATATATTGGAGAAGATATTTATGGACAGGCTGCTCACAGCTGGGGAGGTTAAAGCATTCGCGGAGAAGCTAGTCCCTCACCAACTCGCTATAACGGCAGATGGATCCACGGTGCTTGGTCGAGCTGTCATCGAACACAACCTCCTCGCTGCTAGTCGACTGTATGAAAATATCCACGTGGAGGAGCTAGGAAACATTCTCGGGCTCGAGGCCAGCGGGGATTTAAGCGCTGGGGAGAGAGCAGAGGCATATGCTGCACGCATGCTTGAGCAAGGGAGATTAAAAGGTAGCATCGATCAGATTAAAGGTGTGATTTATTTCGAGTCGGCAATCCCCGGTGTTGACCCCGGGGCAGAGTCGGCGGGACGCAGTTTAAGAGTCTGGGATGCTGGCGTCCAAAATTTGGCTGAGGAGGTCGAAAGTGTGGCTGCTGCTATTATAGATCAGTTTCCGGTAAGTCATATTCTTTTTGTTTGTTCCGTTACGGGTTTACTGCTATTCCATTCAACCCAAAATCTAAAACCATGGGGCGTGCCTAACACCGAAAAACTTCAGGACTTCGCCGAAGCGCAAATGGTACATTAGGGCGCTGGACTGGTTGAGCATCCGTGAAGTGCGCGGACTTGGGATTGTGGAAGTGTCAGTACTATGTTTTACCGGCGCAATACATCGCTACCAACCTACCTTGCTAGACTCACATCACTGGAAGATAGCAAAAGGGCTATTCCAAGTTTAGAGGAGATGAGATCACACGAAATTTTTGATGAATATATGAAACGCACCAAAGAAGAACCTTCCGTGTCCGTTTAGTCACATAACAGAACCTGTTCTCCCCCAGCCACATGATATGGAGACGTTTCTTCTAGCGTAGCCGTAGCCATGTGCGTAACGCTTTTCCCCCCAATTCCCCCCTCAAGCGCGATATAAAATTAAAGAAGGAAATCAATGGGGGTGAAAAGGAAACACTCAAAGAAAATAAGTAAAACGTAAAAACAAAAACAAAAACAGCATCAAACAGCACCCCATCTATCCTTCCTTTATAACCTAGTGGAAAAGGGAGAAAAAAAGGGGGGGGATGATAAAGAAATACAAAACCATTCACTCACCCACCTACGTAGCCAAAAAAAAAAAAAAAAAAAGGAAGAAGAGCAAGAAAAGGAAAGAAAAAAACAAAGTAGAGGATAAGGGGCAAAGAAAGAAAGGAAGCCGCAAGCGTCCACCATCCTTCAACCATTCCCCGTTCTTTCGAGACAAGACTCCCGCTCCCACCACCCACCACCCACCCCACCCTATCTATCCGTAGAGCCCGTCTGCATGAGAAGCCTTTCTCCTCTCCGTTTGTTC